>ML660778.1:2310714-2596920 GCA_007570785.1 Antilocapra americana
TTATCCAGAGTGAAGTAAGCCAGAAGCAAAAACAACAATACAGTATATTAACACATATATATGGAATTTAGAAAGACAGTAATGAGAACCCAACATGGGAGACAACAAAAGGAACTCAGATGTATAGAATAGACTTGTGGACTTTGTGGATGAGGGTAAGGGTGGGATGATATGGGAGAAGGGCATTGAAGCATGTTAATTGTCATGTGTCTAATCAATCGCCAGCCCAGGATTGATGCTCGGGACTGGTGCAGCGAGATTTCCCGGGGGGGAGGGAGGAGGGAGGGGGGACCCGGAGGGGAAGCATATGTAAACCCATGGTGATATCATGACAATGTATGGCAAAAACAATAATAAAAAAATAAATAAATAAATAAATAAAATAAAATAAAAAAAATAAAAAATAAATGGCTGTCCGTGTGTCCTATAGCTCCCTGTGTCTGTCCCATCTGTGTGCCCCAGGGCTTCTGCATGGCATATGGCATAAAGCAGATATGTATAAAAGCCCTTTGAACAGTTTCACTCAGGGATGCCCATCAGTTGAAAATTTCTTCAATGGGCATAAAGTGATGTTCTTCCCTCTTATTCTATTCCCGACCTTCAGTGATCCTCCCTCCACTGACGGGACACACGTTCATCTTCATTTTAACTGCTGATGAAGTCCAGCTGTCTCATGGTTGTGACCACAAGCCTGGAGCAGCAAGTGTAAGAAAGCAGTGTCCTCTGTCACAGCTCATTAAATCATGGAAAGCTAGCCCAAGCTTCACATCTCACTTGTAGACGTAAGTGGAGCATGAATTTGCATTTCTTCCTCTGGGATTAGTATTTAATGGTATATTTTAGTATCTAACCTTGAGATGATCCACATATATCTGTTAAATGGAAGTGAAAAAGAATCGATTTATTCCTATCACTGCCAACCAGGTTCAGGCTGTGAACTTCTGGATAGGTCTATGAATTTCTCTGATGCAGCACTCACCAAGGGCACCCTCTGCTCTGCTCCATTTCTTTCTTCTTCATCACCAGCAAATGTTAATTGGGCACCTGCTGTTTGAAAAAGTGGTATTTGGTCCTAAAGAGGCTGTAGGATGAGCCATAGAGAACTCACAGTCTAATAGGAATATAGATATAGTCATATAGACACACACATAGAAGCAACAATATCTGATGCATAGATGAGACCAATGGATAAGTACAAGAGAAATACCAAAGGGTATCAATCCCAAACTTGCACACTCAGAGTAAGAAACCCAGTAACTAAGGTAGGTTAAGGCAGGGCAGAATGGATTTTAAAGAATTTTTTTTGTGCTTGTTTGCTTGGGCACTGGGGAGTTGGTTAGGGGGAGTGTTGTTTAGATTTTAAAGAATCTTGATAGTGATAGTGAAAGTAGCTCAGTTGTGACCGATTCTTTGCAATTCTGTGGAATTCTCCAGGCCAGAATATTGGAGTGGGTAGCCTTTCCCCTCGCCAGGGGATCTTTCCTACCCAGGGATCAAACCCAGGTGTCCCACATTGCAAGCGGATTCTTCACCAGCTGAGCCACCAGGGAAGCCCATACCAAACTATTAAATTCTGTCTGATTTTTTGACTCTGGAAAGGCACTGAACTTTTTCTTCAGGCTCATGAGCAGAGCTGTAATTTTGGGAACATTATTCCAGCAACCTGGGCTGAATGGACAGGGTGAACATTGGAAATGAAAATTTCAAGAAAATGATTGGAAGATGAAATTGCAGAAATCACTCAAAGTAAAATAATACATAAAGTAGGAGACTGAGGTCCAACCATGCAGTGAAACTGCAGTAGCAGAAGTGAGAAATAAGTCTGCCATTTATAAAGAACAGCACACTCTCCATTACAACTAGAGATCAAGAAAAAAATGCAGAGAATACATAGAATATAATGCCTGCTAGGTATTTGGGTGCTGATTATAAATGAATTTAAATGTCATAAAAAGAAGTTTGAACTGTTCAATGGGTACGAGGGAGCCATTAGAGTCTTTGGAGCTGGACTGGGCATAGGGTATAAATGAATTTTGTTACTGTTGTTGTTGTTGTTCAGACAAGTTGTGTCCAAGTCTTTGAGACCCCATAGACTGTAACATACCTGGCTTCCCTGTCCTTCACTATCCCCTGGAGTTTGTTCAAACTTGTGTCCATTGAGTCTGTGATGCCATCCAACCATCTCATCCTGTTGCGCCCTTCTCCTCCTGCCCTCAGTCTTTCCCAGTATCAAGGTCTTTTCCACTGATTCAACTCTTCATATCAGGTGGCCAAAGTACTGGAGCGTCAGCTTTAGCAACAACCCTGTCAATTAATTTTCAGGGTTGATTTCCTTTAGGATTGATTGGTTTGATCAACTAAACAGAAAATTAACAAGGAAACTCAAACTTTAAATGATACAATAGACCAGTTAGACCTAATTGATATCTATAGGACATTCCACCCCAAAACAATGAATTTTACCTTTTTTTCAAGTGCACACGGGACCTTCTCCAGAATATATCACATCCTGGGCCATAAATTTAGCCTTGGTAAATTCAAAAATATTGAAATCATTCCAAGCATCTTTTCTGACCACAATGCAGTGAGATTAGATATCAATTACAGGAGAAAACCATCCTTTTTCTGTGGGATTCTTCAGACAAGAATACTACTAGAATGGGTTACCATGCCCTCCTCTGTGCTTTCCATAGCTGCCTGTAAATTATACCTGGCTCATGGATCCAGTCCCCATCCCATGAGCATACAGTTTGGCTCTTTGTTGGAGGAGTGAAGCATCTCTGAGAACCTTCAGGCTGTTGGGAACTCAGGGACCCCAAAAAGCCTAGGCCCTAGTCAGTGTAACCAAATCCATACTTATTTTCCCAGATGCTAAGTCTGCCTGACACAGACTCCTGGATTTTTTTTTTTACCTACAAGTAAACCCAAGCAAACACCATCAATGAGTAAGGTGAATGGAACACAGGCATCTTTTACTCCCTGTAGTCTTTGGGTTTGCTTATGAATGCAAATTCTCTAAATCACAGCAGACATTCAGTAATCAGTAGTGTTTTTGAGTACCTACTCTGTGATGTATTTTTTTCAATGCAGATTTTGGGGGCACTAAAAAAGCCTTTCATTAAATCCATCTGGGAAACAAAAATCTCCTCCCAATTTATGCTTCCTAAATTTGGGTTTTTGCTTGTCAGGATTTTTTTTTTTTTAAGTGATAAAAGACGTGTAAGACCTGTATGCTGTTAACTACAAAATATTACTGAAAGAATGAAAAATGCCCTAAATGAATGGAGAGATATAGCACATATCTGGATTAGAAAACCCAACATTGTAATGATGTCAATTCTCCCCAAGTTAAACTATGGATTAAATACAATTCAAATCAAAATATCAAAGAGGTTTTGTTTGCAGAAATGGATAAATTGGTTCTAAATATAGAGTAATATAAAGGGTATACATGGCCAAGTCAACTTTGAGAAGAAGAATAAAGTTGTGGTTTTTTTTTTTTATTTTTTATTATTGTTTTTGC
Source organism: Antilocapra americana (assembly GCA_007570785.1). Lineage (NCBI taxonomy): Eukaryota > Metazoa > Chordata > Mammalia > Artiodactyla > Antilocapridae > Antilocapra > Antilocapra americana. The sequence continues at coordinate 2,314,238 of ML660778.1, forward strand.
CATACATTGTCATGATATCACCATGGGTTTACATATGCTTCCCCTCTGGGTCCCCCCTCCCTCCTCCCTCCCCCCCGGGAAATCTCGCTGCACCAGTCCCGAGCATCAATCCTGGGCTGGCGATTGATTAGACACATGACAATTAACATGCTTCAATGCCCTTCTCCCATATCATCCCACCCTTACCCTCATCCACAAAGTCCACAAGTCTATTCTATACATCTGAGTTCCTTTTGTTGTCTCCCATGTTGGGTTCTCATTACTGTCTCTAAATTCCATATATATGTGTTAATATACTGTATTGTTGTTTTTGCTTCTGGCTTACTTCACTCTGGATAATGGGCTCCAGTTTCGTCCATCTGAGTAGAATTGCTTCAAATGAATTTTTTTTTAATGCTGAGTAATATTCCATTGTGTATATATACCACAGCTTTCTTATCCATTCGTCAGTTGATGGGCATCTAGGTTGCTTCCATGTCCTGGCTATTGTAAACAATGCAGCGATGGAGAGGATGTGGAGAAAAGGGAACCCTCTTACACTGTTGGTGGGAATGCAAACTAGTACAGCCACTATGGAAAACAGTGTGGAGGTTCCTTAAAAAGCTGCAAATAGACCTGCCATATGACCCGGCAATCCCACTGCTGGGCATATACACCGAGGAAACCAGAATTGAAAGAGCCACGTGCACCCCAATGTTCATCGCTGCATTGTTTACAATAGCCAGGACATGGAAGCAACCTAAAGTTGTGGTTTTTACACTACCTTATTTCAAGACTTATTGTAAAGCTGCAGTTACTAAGATAGTGTGATATTGGCATAAATATAAAATAAAGATCAATACAACATAATGAAGAGTATAAAAATATAATGGAGACAAAGTTAAATAAGTTATAGCTTCTGACTTTAATGGGTTCAGAATGTATGTCGAGATTTTGAGCAGATTAAACATTACAATTCAGTATAATAAATGCTGCCAGAATGAGATAGAGTGTCTAAGTCAACCGAGGGGATCTAGAAATTTTCCATAGGTGAGATGATGTCTGGGCCAAATCCTGAAAGATTCAAGAGTTTGCAAGATGAAAAGTAGATGAGCAGCATTCTGGGTAGCAACATACAAGAATAAGTAGAGGCACACATGGATTTAAAACAATCTTGTACCTACCGGTTATTCCCCACATGTTGGGAGTACAGAAAGATGATAGACAGTAGAGGAAAACAGCAGCTACATCATGACAAGCATTATGCACTAAAACAGGCAGAATGGAAATGCATGCCATAGATAATCAGAAGCCATTGAAAATTTTACACATGTCTTATGGTTATATTTGAGCTTTAATGTATTACTGTCTTATTAGCAAGACCAGTTAGAATGCTATTCTAGAATGGAAATAGCGGAGACTTAATCTAAGGCAAAGGCAATCATGTTTTGAGTATGAAGCAGATTGTAGAATCATCAGAAGGCATAATCATGAGTATTTGATAATTGATGAGATGTGGAGTTGAGTAGTGTTGGAGAAAGAGTTGAACACGACTTAACAACTGAACACGATCCAAGCTTCCAATTTTCCCTTTCCTAGTAAAGCTGTGAGGCCCTTGCTGGCCTACAAATAATTTATCTCCCTAGAATCCTGCCAAACTTGGGCCCAGCTCTATCCAGACACTAGACTATAAATGGCTGAAGAAATAACAGGAAAGGAGCAGAGTTGAAAGGCCACTGGGCAACTGTTTTTCTTTAGCTCTGTCTGAACCAAATAATCAGCCAACTGGGGGTCAGGCCAGCCACTTCCACTCCACCTTTTATTACTCAGTGTGACAATTCATGGGACCTGACCTCAGAGCAGTCACTGGATCTGGCAAAGTTCTCAAGAGCCTAAATCCCCGCTGCATATATTCCTTACACCCACCAATGGTACTGTTTATGTCTAGCTAAGCTACAAAGAACATTCCACTGTGAAAGTCAGTTTATTGTAATTTTTTTCCTTTTTCTCTTAGGAAGAAAAAATAACCTCAGTGATCTCTCATTTGCCTAATTCCTTTCTGACAGAGATCTTTGTTGCTTCCCAAAGCCTGTGTACTTGATGAAATTTCCAGTGCCCTTGCAGTTGGAAAAGGACATGTAAGTAGTTCTGGCCAACCGGCACTGAGCAGAAGTGATGTGTATCATTTCCAAGCTAAAGCATTTAATAGAGAATGCATAGCCCTTTAGCTCACTCTTCCTCTGCCAGCTGACCTGGAAGCCATGTTTTTCAGGTGGTGCAGCTGCAAGATAGAAGAAACTGAGGTCTTTAAGTCACTGTTTAAAAAGGAATTGTCAGGACCTCTCCAGTGGTTAAGACCTTGTCTTCTAATGTAGGAGATGTGGGTTCGATCCCTAGTCAGGGATTTAAGATCCCATGTGCCTCGCAGTCAAAAAATTAAAACATAAAACAAAAACAATATTGTAACAAATTCAATGAAACTTTAAAAATGGTCCACATTAAAAAATTTTTTTTTCCTTTTCTTTTTTTTTTATTAGTTTTGCCATACAATGACATGATATATCCATGGGTTTACATATGCTCCCCCTCGAGAACCCCCCCTCCCTCCCCCCAGGAAATCTCAATGCACCAGCCCCGAGCATCAATCCTGGGTTGGCGATTGATTACACATATGATAATTAACATGTTTCAATGCCATTCTCCCATATCATCCCACCCTTGCCCTCATCTACAGAGTCCACGAGTCTGTTCTATATGTCTGTGTTCCTTTTGCTGTCTCGCATGCTGGGTTCTTGTTACCGTCTTTCTAAATTCCATATATATGTGTTAGTATACTGTATTGTTGTTTTTCCTTCTGGCTTACTTCACTTTGGATAATGGGCTCCAGTTCCGTTCACCTGAGTAGAACTGATTCAAATGAATTTTTTTTTAATGCTGAGTAATATTCTATTGTGTATATATATGTACCACAACTTTCTTATCCATTCGTCAGTTGATGGGCATCTAGGTTGCTTCCATGTCCTGGCTATTGTAAACAAAGCAGCGATGAACATTGGGGTACACGTGGCTCTTTCAATTCCGGTTTTCTCGGTGTATATGCCCAGCAGTGGGATTGCTGGGTCATATGGCAGGTCTATTGGCAGTTTTTTTAAGGAATCTCCACACTGTTCTCCATAGTGGCTGTACTAGTTTGCAATCCCACCAACAGTGTAAGAGAGTTCCCTTTTCTCCACATCCTCTCCAGCATTTATTACTTGTAGATCTTTGGATTGCAGCCATTCTGAGTGGTACAAAATGATATCTCATTGTGGTTTTGATTTGCATTTCTCTGATAATGAGTGATGTTGAGCATCTTTTCATGTGTTTGTTAGCCATTTTTATGTCTTCTTTGGAGAAATGTCTGTTAAGTTCTTTGGCCCACTTTTTGATTGGGTTGTTTATTTTTCTCGAATGGAGCTGCAGGAGTTGCTTGTATATTTTTGAGATTGTTTGTCCGTTGCTTCATTGGCTATTATTTTCTCCCATTCTGAAGGCTGTCTTTTCACCTTGCTTATAGTTTCCTTTGTTGTGCAGAAGCTTTTAATTTTAATTAGGTCCCATTTGTTTATTCGTGTTTTTATTTCCAATATTCTGCGAGGTGGGTCATGGAGGATCCCGCTTTGGTTTATGTCAGAGAGGGTTTTGCCTATGTTATCCTCTAGGAGTTTTATAGTTTCTGGTCTTATGCTTAGATCTTTTATCCATTTTGAGTTTATCTTTGTGTATGGTGTTAGAAAGTGTTCTAGTTTCATTCTTTTACAAGTGGCTGTCCAGTTTTCCCAGCACCACTTGTTAAAGAGGTTGTCTTTTCTCCATCGTATATTTTTGCCTCCTTTGTCAAAGATAAGGTGTCCTGTATATAGAAAACAATAAAACACTGATGAAAGAAATCAAAGAGGACACAAACAGATGGAGAAATGTGCTGTGTTCGTGGATTGGAAGAATCAATATAGTGACAATGAGTATACTACCCAAAGCAATCTATAGATTCAATGCAATTCCTATCAAGCTACCAGAGGTCTTTTTCAGAGAATTAGAACAAATAGTTTCACAATTTGTATGGAAATACAAAAAACCTTGTATAGCCAAAGCAATCTTGAGAAAGAAGAATGGAACTGGAGGAATCAACCTACCTGACTTTAAGCTATACTACAAATCCACAGTCATTAAGACAGTATGGTACTGGCACAAAGACAGAAATATAGATCAGTGGAACAAAATAGAAAGCCCAGAGATAAATCCACGAATCTATGGACACCTTATCTTTGAAAAAAAAAATTTTTTTTAAAGAACTGTCCCAGAGAGCTGTCAGATTTATGAGTGAGAAATGAACCTTTATGTATGAAATCACTGAGATTTAGGTCCCTATTTGTGACTGCCCCAAAGCCTACATTAGTCTAAGAAATAATGATCAAGAAATCAAGGCATAGACTGAGACCTCGGGTTATTACAAAGTAACTTCAATTGCTGAATCAAGGTAGAGAACGAACCCAGCAACAATCCAAACCAGGTCAGAGCTGACCTCAAGCCTCTGGTCCTTCACCTTAGGGCTTGGCTCCTCCCAGATCCTCAGACAAGTAGGAACTAGGGATGGGGCTGACTAGTCTTAGGACAGGTAGTTTGGTGGAATTAGAACAGATGGGGAAACCCATATAACACCAAGTTTCAGAAGAAGCTTTTCTGTGTTGCTAGGAAATCAAAACATAAGCACCTTGACCTTTACCATCATTAAACAGCCAGTACTCTCTGGGCACGAGGCACTGTCAGAGGTCCTACAGAAGATGTAACAGTGGCTAAGACAGAGCCCCATTTTGCACTGAGCTTACATGCCAGACCCAGTGCAGTAAAAACTGCGCTACACCAAAGGGTAAGATCCCTGTGCTGTTGTCACAACATTACTCTAACTGTGACTGTAGGCAAGATCCCTCACTTAGTTGTGTTTCTTTTCTTTTACTTTAACATGGGATGTTGACTTGATAATATTTTATGGGCTTCCCAGTTTTGGCTAGTGGTAAAGAACCCACTTGCCAATGAAGGAGAGGTAAGAGACACAGGTTCAATCCCTGGGTAGGAAAGATCCCCTGGAGGAGGGCAAGGCAACCCATTCCAGTATTCTTGACTGGAAAACCCCATAGACAGTGGAGTCTGGCAGGCTACAGTCCATAAGGTCACAAAGAGTCAGACACAACTGAAGAGACTTAGCATGCATGCATACAAAATATAATGTAGACTATCTCTGAAGGGCTATTTGAGGGCATAAGAAGAAATCACAAGCTTCCTGGACAGAGTTTTGCATGAGAAAGGATATATAGAAAGAAAATTCTGAACAGTTAAATCAGAAAGCTTCTGAAAATGTTGGCCATATCTCTTTGCTGAGTTTTATAAAGCCCAAGAACACCACTGGATCTTTAAATGTGCCATATTCAAGATATTCTCCTCCTTTTCCTCCTTGGATAGATGGAGAGATTCCCCTTGGTACAATAGCTAACTTTAAAAACAATCATTCCTAAAACATACTCAAAGAAAGACACCTTGAGAAGGCATGAGCTATTCTCTTATTATATCAGATAATTGGCTTCAGATAATGCTTACCTGAGCTGAATGAGAATTATGTCCTCAAGAGTTTCTATACCGATCTACTGCTAAGCTTGTCTTCAGAGATTTTTAACTGCAAAATGCATTGCCTCCATAAACTATTATGCTAGTATTGATTTTTTTCCCTCTGTATATAAAAGTTCCCCATTTTCCTGTCACTTGCTGATCAACCTGGTCTTTTTTATATATCTAACATCAGCTTAGCTCAAAGCCCTCTCAGTGAATTCTGTTTATGTTCCTCAAAAGGAGCATTCTGCCTTTTATTAAAGAATATCGCCTATGAAAATATAGCAAGGATGGCTCTTATAAATCATCTACTACCCAAATTCAATTCACATTCTGCCTGGTGTCTTATCTCTTCTTAAAATCATTGTACAGAGCAGGACAGTGAAAAGAACACACATTTTGTTGTCAGACAAACCTAATATTTAATTCTCAGTTCAGAAACTCATTGTGTATGTGAACCGCAGCACGATCCTTAAGCTCTCTGAGCCTCAGGCGAGGTGGCAAACCAGTATCTTGCATCATTTTTATCAACATCATGTGACTACCATCTATTTGCTTGTTCAAAATGGGACCTATTATTAGAGAATCTTAGAGCTGAAAATACCTCACTTCGTCTGACTTCTCATCTAACAGAGAAGGAAACAGGACTCTGGAGAAAAGGAGCTTGTGTACATCTCTTGATGGTTTCAGAATTCCTTATAGTTCTGCTACAGTGTCTTTTCTGCCTTCCACCAGTGTCCTGGCCTGGATTTCACCAAAGACATCCTGATTAGCGGGTCCAGTGGAACCATTTTCATTGAGATTTAACTGGTCCTCGCTGCTGCTTTAGTTGGCTTAGACCATCTAAAAGCACTCTGGGCTCCCAGCATCTCTCACTCTCCTGAAGGTCAGGTCTGTCTCAGGAGATTTTCTTTGTCTCCTTCATGGTTTCATCCTGAATCACTGCCTTTCTCACTTTGCAGAGTTACACTCCCATTTTCTGTACCTCCTATGATAACAACACCCAAATGTGAATTTCCACCCCAGAACTCTTCCCCCGAGAGTTCAGTCTCCAGCTGGTCTTTCAACATATCTGCCTGGTGTTTCCTGTCCACTTCACTGTCCACAGCACTGGAAGTTAATTCATTAAACTCCCCACTAAGTCTATGATTGCCTCTTCTTCAGTTGATGGCTCTAGCCAGACACTGGATCAAAAAAATTAGGACCCATTTTTTTTTAATTATTTTTCTCACTGTCCACACTACACCCTGATCTTATACTAAATATGTCTGAAACCCATTCTCTTTGGTCCATCAATACCACCACTGCTCTAATTTAGGATCTTCATCATTTTCCTCCAGAATTACTTCCCCAGGCGTCCCTGGTGTCTCAGATTGCAAACAATCTGCCTGCAACGTGGGAGACAAAGGTTCAATCCCTGGGTCAGGAAGATCCCCTGAAGAAGGAAATGGCAACCCATCCAGTATTCTTGCCTGGAGAATTTCATGGACAGAGGAGGCTGGTAGGCTACAGTGGATGGGATCCCGAAGAGTTAGACGTGGCTAACAATTTTTAAGTCATCTCCCTGTACACCCTTCACATCCATTGTCCAGAGAAAACAGAATAATTTGTCCAAAACAGGCCCACTCCAAGAGTGATCCTCAGAAAAGGAAACAGTTTCCTGGACATGACAAAACAACAAGTCTGGGCTGGAACACTAACCAGCCACATTGCTAAGCTTGCTATCTGGTTCAGCTGACTTTTTTTTTCCCAAATAGCAACACATTCCCTGTGAAAGAAGTAGAGTATTGATACACATTCTGCCTCAAACTTCTTACATTGTTGCAGATCTGCACTTTGAATGGTACTGATCTCAGAAAGTCCAGGGGACCACAGGCATATTGAAGATGCTCTAAATTCCAACATCTGCTTCCTTTTCCAGCCCCATGTGTCACCATGCTTGACCTCATGCTTGACCTCATCTTTTCTGCTCTCACAACACTGATCTGCGTCTCATTCTCTGCTTCTGTCAACCTACAACCATCCTCCCCAACCATGCCCACAACTGCAAAAAAAAAAAAAATACACAATGGTTTTCATTCAAAAAGTCTATCACCATCATCATCCCCATCTTACTTCTCATACTACTTCCACTGTATGTTATACCTCTCATTTGCTAGACTGATCACTTGTTTTATACTTTATACACTTCTCCCAACCAAAATGTTAACTCCTTGAAGACAAGTTCTTTATCTTACTTATCTCTATTAGTCAGAGACTATATTAGAGTTGCCACTGTATTATCAGTTCAGTTCAGTCACTCAGTTGTGTCTAACTCTTTGCAACCCCATGGACCACAGCACACGGGCTTCCCTATTCATCACCAACTCCCAGAGCTTATTCAAACTCATGTCCATCAAGTCAGTGATGCCATCCAACCATCTCTTCCTCTGTCGTCCCCTTCTCCTCCCACCTTTAATCTTCCCCAGCATCAGGGTCTTTTCCAATGATTCAGCTCTTTGCATGAGGTGGCCAAAGTATCAGAGTTTCAGCTTCAGCATCAGTCCTTCCAATGAACACCCAGATCTGATCTCCTTTAGGATGGACTGGTTGGATCTCCTTGTAGTCCAAGGGACTCTCAAGCATCTTCTCCAATACCACAGTTCAAAAGCATAAATTCTTTGGTGCTCAGCTTTCTTTATAGTCCACTGTCACATCCATACATGACCACTGGAGAAACCATAGCTTTGACTAGCATTTGTTGGCAAAGTATTGTCTGCTTTTTAACAGGCTCTCTAGGTGGGTCAGAGGTTTTCTTCCAAGGAGCAAGTGTCTTTTAATTTCATGACTGCAGTCACCATCTGCAGTGATTTTTGAGACCCCCAAAATAAACTCTCTCACTGTTTCCATTGTTTCCCCATCTATTTGCCATGAAATTATTTGCCGCTGCATTATGCCACTATTTGCTACTGTGTTAGGTAATTGTATTATACTTGAGAGAGTTAAAGCTTAGGCAGTCCAGGCCCCTTTAAGGAAGAGGTGAACATTCTAGCTCATGTTTCCCTTAAGCCTTTTGCAACAATGTATCTTGCCCGAGAACTGGCCCTTTTTCAGGAGCTAATGATCACACAGCACAATGTCTTACTTAAGAAAATGCTTTTCTTAGGCTCTATATTGATGATTATGATTGTAACAAGCCTTGCCTGGGAATCTGTTCCTCAAGACTTGTCTCCCTGATTACACAAGAAGAGTATTTCTCGCCCAGTGACAATGTCCGAACCCGTTCTCCCTGGCTAATCTTGTGTCAAAGTCATCTCAGTATGCATGCCTTGGGAAAGGTTCTGATGGAACTCTTACAGCCTTGAGGTATTCTTTTTATCTGTGCTCAGCAGCTGGTTGAGAAGTATATAAGGCCTTGCTTAAACTAGGGAAGGTGGGTACTCTTTCTACCCCCTTCTGATGTCTATATCAGAAGCTTTCTCTGTCCTGTCACTTTAAATAAAATTTTGCTGCACAAAGCTCTGAGTGACGGAGACCCATCTTAGGTCCCGGAGTGAAATCTTCTCCTTTGGAGACCATAAATCCAGTGGCACCATTCACCAAAATCTATCATACTAGTATATACTATTGATACTATATTAACTAAATCCTAAAGTTTCAGTAGCTTAATAAAATTAATGTTCATTTCTTAATCACTCAAGTTCAAGGCATGATATTTCTAGGCAGACAGATATTCCAGGTGACCCTCGTCAACCTGGTGATTCAGGCATCCAGGCTTTGTGATCTAGTGAGGAGGTGATTCCTTAGGGTCCTTTCCTGGATCTCCTTCATTCAGCTAAAGATGGTAAAAAGGAAAGAGAGAATAATATTATGAAAGATATTTTAGGAGACAGGCCTGGAAGTGGCTTCCATTACTTCTCCTGAAATCCGTTAGCCATAATCTAGTCACTTGGTCTCTCTTGACAGCAAGTGAACTAAATAATACCTGTAGACCCAGGAGGAAAAGGCAACCGTTCTATGATCACCCACAGTGTGCCCAAGCCACACCATCCCTGAACTTTCAGCATTTATTACAGTTTTAGGCATAACATTATAGGTTCTCAAAAAAGTTTCTTAGCAAGTGTTAATCAGTTAGAGTAAGGAGAAACAGGTATGAAATGGTGGGTAGAGGAAGTGACAGCTAGATGACCACAGACACCATGAACTGTAAAAAAAAATAAAATAAAAAGCACTGACCTAAATGAAGACTTCCAGTGGGCCAATGTGCCCAACATGCTCCTTTCCCTGATAGGTTTTGAGTATACACTGTATTTGCATCCCTTTCTCTGATTGGTCTCAGAAATAATGCCCTATTTGCATAGGCCCCAGGGACCACTCAGGGGAGGGAACAAGGAATATAAAAGAGGGAAGCCAAAATAGAACAGGGCAACTCCTGTGCCTGTTGGTCTGCCCTTACTCCTGGAGAACATACTGCTTGCTGCTTGCCCAATAAATCTTGCCTGCTTAAGTTGTACTGGTCTGTAGTTTCAATTCTTTGCTACAAGATAAGAGCCAAGCAAGAAGAACCAGCCTGACATAACTAAATGACTGATTGTTTTCTCACTCTTTGGCAAGTCTTTTTTTTTTTAGAACAGAGAGGTGTTTATTGTAGGGCCAAGCAAGGAGAATGTATGGCTCATACTCAAAACCTTAAATTCCCAGATGGATTTTAGGGAAGAGTTTTTAAAGCAGATTCTGAGATAAAGACTGGAAGTTGTGTGCCTTACTCCTATTACTGCTGCTGTTGCTAAGTCGCTTCAGTCATGTCCAACTCTGTGCGACCCCATAGACAGCAGCCCACCAGGCTCCCCTGTCCCTGGGATACTCCAGACAAGAATACTGGAGTGGGTTTCCATTTCCTTCTCCAACTTCTATTACTAGGCAAGTCTTTATCACATAATATAACAGCAATAGAATGGAAGATGGAATTTGATTGATTGAATAAGGGTGCTGCCTCCTACTTGGGAGAATGGAAGCTGCTAGAGGCAGTGGTGGGTATACAAGCAGAGATGGAAAATGAGCTGTCTTGGGGATGGGCTTCTGGAAGCTATGTTCAGGGTTCTTGGGCAGACAGGTCTGGTTGGGGTTTCTTCGAGAGGCATCTGCTCTATCTCCCTTGCCGTTTTAGGCAACAACTCTGCTGCTTGAGGAAGAACGTTCAAAGTCTTTTCCTTGGGTATCTTTCTATTTACATTTTTCATTTCTAGGAGCTTACAGAGAAAAGCAAAGAGTCTTACATTCCATTTGTAATGTCATCACATTTTTTTCCCTGTGTGTTTCAGTTCCCTGGGAGAATCTTTAAAGGTTACGTTTGGACTCAAGTAACTTTCTCATTTTTTAACTTAAACCATCCCCCCCCCTGAAAAACAATCTCTTGATCTTAACCTTAAATGGCACTCTTTAAACAAAACACAAATCCAGGGCTCAAATAGATGCACAAATGTCCCTTTAAAGGAATAGTATTTACTATTAAGAGCTAGGGGCTTCCCTGGATGCTCAGTGATAAAGAACCCACCTGCCAATGCAGGAGACACAGGTTCAATCCCTCAGTCCAGAAGATTCCCTGAAGAAGGAAATGGCAACGCAACCCAGTAGTCTTGCCAGAGGTAATCCCATGGACAAAGGAGCCTGGCAGGCCACAGTCCATGGAGTCACAAAAGAGTCAGTCATGACTTAACAATTAAACAGCAACAACATTAAATGATCAATCCAAAGTTCAGAATGTTATTAATAGAAGATGATGTGAGATGGGTCAAAAACACATCACACTCCTGGGGTAACAGACAACCCATTTGAAACACTCCCATAGGAATACTGTGTCCTTTCCTCAGAAGCTGGATCAAAGACTTCCATTTAGTCTGGTCCCTAGCCAGAAAATAATTATGACTTTAATCTATTTGTAACCTGATGATGTAACATAATGAGCATCCAATCAAAAAACCTCCATTAGATAGTTTGAAGAAGCAAAGAAATTTTGGTTATAAGACCCAATTTTGTACAAATACAGATCTTTTAAACTATGGGGTAAAGAAGTTTTCTCTCATATTTGCAAAGGACATTTGAGTTCAGTTAATCCACCTACAAATCCCTAATCTTTCCCTTACCACTTTCATACACTGCTTTCATCTTCACAAGGAAGATCCTCATCTTTGACTACATCTTGACTGTTTTTTAAACTCAGCAGAAGTTTATGAAACAAAAAAGTAAGTGAACCAAACAATCTGCTTTCAGTGCACCAGCTGATCTCACATGAGAAGCTGGGAGTAAGTATCCTATGACACCACTGGTCTGCCTGCTGGCCAGAAGCCAATATCTAAATAGCCATTTCTACACATGTTTTTTCAGTAGATTTTGAGGGTAATTATGTGCAAGATACTGAACTAGCATCCATGAAGATTGCTACAAAGCAGAAAAGACACTTTATGAAGCTTATGATAAGAAAAAAGACATACATACCTTTCGAATTAACATTCAAAACTATTTCCTGGACACCTGCTAATGCCAAGTACTGTATTGAACCCTGAGGAGTAAATATCCAGTGCCAGTTCAGTTGCTCAGTTGTGTCCGACTCTTTGGGACTCCATGGACTGCAGCACACAGGCTTCCCTGTCCATCACCAACTCCCGGAGCTTGCTCAAACTCATGTCCATCGAGTCGGTGATGCCATCCAACCATCTCTTCCTCTGTTGTCCCCTTCTCCTCCCACCTTCAATCTTTCCCAGCATCAGAGTCTTTTCAAATGACTCAGTTCTTTGCATCAGGTGACCAAAGTATTGGAGTTGCAGCTTCAACATCAGTCCTTCCAATGAATGTTCAGGACTGGTTCCCTTTAGGATGGACTGGTTGGATCTCCTTGCAGTTCAAGGGACTCTCAAGAGTCTTTTCCAACACCACAGTCCAAAAGCATCAATTCTTCTCCACCTCTCACATCCATACATGACTACTGGAAAAACCATCTCTTTGACTATACAGGCCTTTGTTGGCAAAGTAACGTCTCTGCTTTTTAATATGTTGTCATAGCTTTTCTTCCAAGGAGCAAACGTCTTTTAATTTCATGGCTGCAGTTACCATCTGCAGTGATTTTGAAGTCCAAAAAGGTAATAAATGAGATTCAGATAGACTGACATCAATAATAATCGTGTGAATAAAAACACAAAAGAGGTATATGTATATGATGATAGTGGGAGTGGGAGTAATAAATAATAATAAAAACAATGAACACATTAAGTTATTATGTGATTCTAGGAAACTTTCTAAAAGCCTTATCCTCACTTTAATTTTATAAGGGATAGTATTATTATTGTTATTATCCCCAAGATACAGTTGAGGGATTTGAAGCACAGAAAGATTAAACAACTTGTCCAAGGTCACACAGCATTAAGTGGAGAAGCCATGAGCCAAACTCAGCATTTCCACTTCCAGAACAACATCATGGATGAGGGAACAATTACTTCTTCTTGGGATATGACTGGGAATGGAATAACAGAGCTGTCCATGGGAGCAATAACTTGCTAATTCTGGAAGATGAGTATGAGAAGGTGGAGAAGGAAGAAAATTTGGCTTCTCAGGGAAGGTAAACAATACCTATGAAGGCACAGAGGCATGAAAGAGTATGTCATAGTCAGGGACAGGCTGTTTTTGTTGCCTGGGGCATGAAGATAGGATACATGCAAGGGACAACATAGGAAGATGGAGTGGAGGAGGTAGGCTCGGCTCCAAGTCTGTACCTGTTACATTTAGGAGCACAGGCTTATCTTACAGGTGACAGGAACCTATGCCTGTTATGAGCGCAGGAAAGATCTCTCTCAAAAGCTCTGGCCTCCTCTCCAAGCCAGGCCCTCCCTTTCTCAATTCTGCCCAGCTGCTGATAACATTAGTTTTAGTATTTGACCAGTTCCTTCTCTCTGTAGCATATGAATCAACGTTTGTTCTTTAAGGCTTTGCTGGAAACAAATATATCAGTAGCAAATATCTGCTCCCTTTCAGGCAAGCTGAGAGTTTTTAATTTAAATCAAAATTCATCAGGGTTTACAGTAAGTGAAACAGTCACACACACACACTTTATGAAGCACTTTTAATATATAACAAATTCGGGACCCAAACAATTCAACAGAGTCCTCTTGAAAGGAATAGAACTCAACGTCTATTGTTGTTTGTTGCTAAGTCATGTCTGACTCTTTTGGGACCCCATGAGCTGTAGCCTGCCAGGTTCCTCTGTCCATGGGATATATCAGTCAAGAATACTGGATTGGGTTATCATTTCCCTCTCCAGGGGATCTTCCCGACCCAGGGATCAAACCTGCATCTCCTGTGTCTCCTGCATTGGCAGGTGGATTCTTTAGTGCTGGGCCACCAGGGAAGCCTGTTTAATGTCTGTTGTTTTTGTTGTTCATTCTCTCAGTCATGTCCAACTGTTTGCAACCCCATGGACTGCAGCACCTCAAGCTCCCCTGTCCTTCACTATCTCCTGGGACTTGCTCAAATTCATGTCCACTGACTTAGTGATACTATCTAACCATCCACTACTGCCCTCTTCTCTTTTGACCTTCCATCTTCCACAGAATCGGGGTCTTTTCCAGTGAGTCAGCTCTTCACATCAGGTGACCAAAGTATTGGAGCTTCAACTTCAGCATCAGTTCTTCCAATGAATATTGAGGATTGATTTCCTTTGGGATTGATTGATTTGATCTCATTAATATCTACAAGTACTTAGAAAATAATCCCAAGCGGAGAAATTGAATATAGATATGCCAGCCATAGTTAATGACCAAACCCCACCTATACAGTTACAGTGCTTTTTCTGTCATGATGTCTTGCCTTTCTGGAGCCACCACCCCATCTCCAAAACCCAAGGCATGGAATTGCCCCTCTGGTCTCACTCTGCATGGACCTAGAGTGTCTGACCTTCAGATTATGGTTTCCTCAATCCTGGGAGATGCTGCTCTCATGGTCACCAGCACTTCTGCATCAGTCAACATAAGTCTGTGATACATTCGCTCTTCAGTCTCTAGCAAAAGAAAAAGGACGGTGTGTCATGGTCCTGTGGTGAGCAAGGAAGTGGGGAGAGGGGGTAGTTTGCCTCAGGGCAGCAGTCTGCAAAGGCAGTAAGAGGGTGCTTTGCAGTAGAGAATTTTAAAAATAATAATAAAGCCATCTGGTATCCTATGCTGGAAATTTCAAACAATGGCCACGATGAAACAGGGCTCTAGAACAGGGCAGACACTCCCATCGCACCCCCATGCCTTGGTATGACACTGGTGCTTTCAGCTGAAGGCTGAATTTCACAAGGAGTGTGCCTGCTGCCTTTGTCGCTTTGGCTGGCACCACTCATGGGCTTGGGCAGAGATTACCAGGGCATCCAGGAGGACATCCCTGCTCTCATCTCCAGCTGAGGCATCTTCATCTTAACCTCTTGAGGGAGAATCAGTGTTAGACCACCTACACAGAGAGCGTGGAGTACTGCCCTGCACAGTCATGGGGCAAAGGGCTCACGGATTTGTGTTTGTATATGCAGGTCCGACTCGACTTACAAGGGATTGGTTGTCCATACCGTTAGGGAGGGTCTGAAACAAAGAACTGACATAATCACATTTGTGTGGCACAAAAATTATTCTGACGAATGATAGTGAAGGATAAACTAGCAAGGGCTGTTCGTGTGTGTTAGTCACTCAGCTGTGTCCAACCCCAAGGATCCACCAGGCTCCTTTGTCCATGGGGATTCTCCCGGCAAGAATACTGGAGTGAGTACCCATTCCATTCTCTGGGGGATCTTCCCAACCCAGGGATCCAACCCAGGTCTCCTGCACTGCAGGCGGATTCTTTACGTCTGAGCCACCAGGGAAACCCAAATTGCGAGATGACAAAAAAAGATGAGACTATTTGGGTGGATGGAGAAAAAAACTTCACATGAATGCTTTTCATCTGTAACCCTATTAAAACTGTGAACCAGAGGGGCCAGTCTGTAAGAAGTGCTAGGTGGCAGTCAATCTGCAAAAAGGATTTTTGAAGTAATTCTGTTCTTTATCTGTGTTACAAATCCCAGACTTCTTTATCTTCGCCACAACGTTTTTTAAGTCATTGCTCTCAAGAGCTTCTCACATGCAAATAGCTCCTAGAAAAATCCTCCTCTCTTTCCTCTGGTACTCTTGCGCCTCTTCCTGGCTTCCCTCTCTGTTTTCCACAGTAGAGTTTTAATGTGAAGACTAGTTCTCAGGAACAGAGGAGGAGACAAATGGCTCATTTGGCTGCCAATTACACATCTCTTTGTCAGGGGAAAAATGTGAACTCTCACAAGTTAATAATTGTCCTTCAATCACATGTCCTGACTTGACTAAGTGCTCACTAAGCAGCAAAAACAAGTACTGTAGGAATTCTGCAGAGAAGATAATGCATGTATCGGTGTGACTGAAACTACTTATGACATATTTATGTTCTAATCAAAGCTCTTCCCACCTCTACTCTGGCCAGCTGGAAACATTTTGTATTCATATTACATACACAGAATATAATCACTTTACTTCTGCTGGTGTTGCTTAAATATCAAATAATTCTTTAGTTCTTGCATTGGACAATAGCATAAACATTTTCCTTGTAGCTTCCTTATGGCTTAGACAGTAAAGAAACCGCCTGCAATGAAGGAGAGGTAGGTTCGATTCCTTCCATCGGGATGATCCTCTGGAGAAGGGAATGGCAGTTCACTCCCCGTATTCTTGCCTGGAGAAACCCATGGACAGAGGAGCCTGGTGGGCAGCAGTCTATGAGGTCGCAAAGAGTCAGACATGACTGAGCGACTATCACTTCTATATATATATGTATGTATGTATGTATAGACATATATATATATAATTATCTTAATATATATGGCAAACCACTCCAATATTCTTGCCTGGAGAATATCAAGGCCAGAGGAGCCTGGCAGATTACAGCCCATGGGATCACAAAGATATTATGCATGTGTGCATGTATAATATATTTATATATATAATTATATATATTATATAGTATAAAATATAAAATATTATTTGAATTTATCATTTATTAAAACTAAATACAAAATATATTTATATAAATTTCACCATGCCTCATTTTACTCATGACTCACAAATGGTTACTAGAATCATCACAAGAATCGAGGTCCTGAGTTAAGGTCACTGGACTAGAAAAGTGACAGCGTTGGGAAAGCAACCTAGGTCTTCTTAAGGCATATTGTAAGCAATGTGGCCTTGGAACTTTACAGTGTAGTTTCCTAGGTGTCAATTCACCTAGTCTTGATTCATACACTAGAAAAGCATTCATTAAGTTCAAACTATATGACATCAGCAACAGTAGAGGGCTTTCAGCAGACACTTTTCCATAAAGAGAGTAGGATCCCTGATCAGGAAACTGGGTTTACGATGTTTACCCACTGTCATCCTTTTAAATATGATTTTGGCCTTTGTCACAGTGGTATTAATAATAATAATATCATTATCAATAATAAGAAGAGAGACTTTGCAGCCTTGCTCAAACTTTATAAAAGAATTCCTGGAAGAAACAGAAAAATGAGCAATGTTCCTACTGGCTACTCCTCAGAGGATTTACAGATAAGTAAGCTTACTGGATCCAACAGCCAGATGCAGCCGGATCTACTACTGCCTATTCTTTTATTAAACACTTTAAAAAGCTTGGGTAGTTTCAATAGGGAACTAAACATGCTGCATTCAAAAGCTCACTTCAGAGCATGCCGAATAGAGAACAGACTGCTTTAAATATTTAGAACTGAGCCAGGACACAATACCCATAAGAAGTTTGTCAAATGCATCATCATTTGTCTGGGGTAAGCAGCAGCCAACGGAGAACAGGGTGTCATTTTTCCATTAACTGGTCACACCATGCACACCTGACCTTTCTTAGCATTAATCATTCAAAAAAAAACCCTCTTTGCCTAAAGAGCCAGATACATTCAGTGCCTATTTGGAACTAAAGTTACTGTATCTCAGTGCCACACATCCTCACAGGAAAACCATCTTTGTAGCCAATGGCCTCACCCAACTGGTAGTGGACCCCCTACCGCTCAGCTGGTGATACCCAGGACGCATTAAAATCTGGGCTCCAGAGAACAAGGACTTCAATAGCTCACTGCAAAAAAAAAAAAAAAAAAAAGCAAATGCTAGGGTGGAGAAAGGGGAAGATAAGGGGCAGGGAGAGTTGGGAAAAGAATAAATACTTTGATTCTAAGGAAGCTGCAGTCTGCAGGCATCAATCAATAATGGATTAACAGAGACAAAGGAGTAACACTGAGGCAGAAAGCTTATTTTGTAGCCAGAGATGGAATAAGAGACAGATGGTTCTGCTGTTCAGGAAGATCCTGTAATGGATGCCCACTTTTATGCATAGAATGCTTCCTATACATGAACCTGAAAGCAAGAGGATGGGAAGAAGAAGGGAGAGAGCTTCCTGCATTGTGGGTCAGGGGAAGGATTTCAGTGATATCGCCCTCAAGAAGATAGCTCTTATCTTAAACCTATAATTAGTTTGAACTGTCCACAAGCATTTACATGTGTCTGTGGGGGAAGTGTGAGTGTGCACCCAAATATGGGTTCGTGTCCCTGAGCTGTCCTCAGGTGGCTGGGGGTCCAATGGAAGAGCAAACCCACAGCTTCATCTCATGCAAGTAAGGACCACAAAGCAGAACTGGCTTGCCAAGACCTTCCCTCTCTCACATACATTTTCAAATTCGGCAAAGGAACAGCTCCCAATCATTTTTCCCTGTGGGTGACCTGTATAAGAGAATGTTATGAACTGCATGTTTGCAGCCTTCAAAAAATTCTACATTGAAGCCTTAAGTGTGGAAGTGAAAAAAGGTCATGTCCAACCCTTTGCGACCCCATGGACTATAGCCCGTCAGGCTCATGGGATTCTTCCACCAAGAATACTGGAGTGAGTAACCATTCCCTTCTTCAGGGGATCTTCCTGACCCAGGGATTAAAGTCAAGTCTCCCACATTGCAGGTAGATGCTTTACTGTCCTAACCACCAGGGAAGTCCTAAACCCCAATGGTATCAGGAGGTGAGGGTCTGGGAGCTAATGAAGTTTAGGTAAGTTCCTAAGGGTGGAACCCCATGTTGGGATTAGTGTCCCTGTAAAAAAGACAGTCTAGAGCTTGTGCTCTTTGCCATGTAAAGACACAACAAAAAGATGGCAGCCTGCAAATCAGGAAGAAAGGTCTAAACAGAACTGGATCTGCCAGCAACTTGATCTTGGACTTCTCAGCCTCCAGAATGATGAGAAATAGATGTCTGAAGTCTGAGCCACCTAGTCTATGGTATTTTGTAGTAACAGCCTGAACTAAGTCAGAAGAGGACATAGGACAGAAACTTGGAGCAAGCCAACCTCGGTGAGCAGGGGGTGGTGATTTGCTTCAAGCAGGAAGAGAATTTTAGGGTAAAGCACTGAAGAAGGGTTTTCTCTCTGCCAGCGGGGGGTGGGGGAGAGGAAACACAGAAAAAGTGAGGCAAAGCCTGGGAAACATCATGAGGGGTTCTCTACAAAGGAATTAACCTTTTGCCTTTCCCTTTAGGTGATGGAAGCAATGATATTTAGCATCAAGCTTTAAGAGTTCTTGTCATGTTCTCATTATCTCAAATGTTCAGCAAAATCTACTATATTATAAACTTTATATTGATGGTATCAGAAGTAAAAGGATGTGGCAATAAAGAGAAGAGCATCTTACCTTTGAGATGCACATGCTGGCGCTGACAGGGTATTAAGGGAGAAAAGAGATCACTTCCAAGGAGTGAAGCAGAAAGCAGCTTAGAAGACAGTGACCACAAAGAAGCAGCTGAGTGTGAATCAACTCTGGAATAGACATTACTCCCAAATACACAGTAGAGAAGTGATGCAAGCATTTAGGTGATGTGATGAATCCTTAATCATCAGATAGAGAGATCAGGCCATGACAGAGGTCTTGTGGAGTGAAATGGGGACACAGAGGAGGGAAACCTGATACATTTCAGGAGACAAAGGATGGTTAGGAAAATTTTCCTGCAGTTGTTGACACCTGAGCTTGGTTTTGAAGGATGAATAAGAGTTAGCCGAAAGAAAGTGGAGCAGATTATTCTATCATCATAGATAACAAAAACAGGTAAGTTTATGTTGCTCATTTCACCTCCATCATCAATCATACTTTCTTGGGTAATTCTAGAACATTTATGTCCTGAAGGTCAGAGAATAAATTTACTACCTAGTGTGACATGGTAACTAAATTCTCCCACCATTTTTCTCTGTTTGAATAACTGCCAAGACATTACTAGATCTTTGTTTTCACATGTTCATAAACTCCATCTCTCAAGAACTTATCCTGATGTAGTCTCTGGATCATCTTCTCTTCTTACATCCCAGTTTATATCCCATATGATAGCTTTCTTCAGTCCCACTGGCAGGCCGGCCCAGGCTGGGCTGATGTTGCTGACTCCACCATCTAGCTCAGCTGCACGTCATCATGGACTGAGATGACTCAGGATGCAGCTGAAGCGTTTTCAAATGCACATCCATCTCCAAGTCCAATCTGAACCAGCCACCTAAATCTTTTGTTATCTTTCAGTGTGGAACATGCTAGGAATGGCAATTATGAAATTTTTGAAAGATTCATTGGCACCATTAGAATGAAATTCATCTTCAGAACAAAGAAGGCTTGCTCGCTGGTGCATACAAATAAAATCTGCACAAAAGCTGGGAAAACTCCCATTTTCCTCCTAGGCAGAGTCTCCATCCTCTGGAAATAAAAGTAATTTTGAGAAGCAGCATGCTTTGCAACTTTATTCTTCTACATTGGAAACAAACCAAGCACTGTGGAAGGAATATATGGAGAAATGCTATACTGAGCATTTGTAGTGTTTGTCAAAATAAACGTTTACTCAATGCCTACCACAGACTAGGTGATTTCTTAAATTCAGACAGTAATTCAGTGAAAAGTATTACAGTCACTGCTTTATGGAAAAAGAAGTCAAATCTGGAGAAGTGAAATCATTTATCCAAGGAAACACAGCGGTGAGACAGTATCCTTATTTCTGGTGTGACTCCAAGCCTATGGTCTTTTCAAAACACAAATGGAACCTTTCCTTGAAAAGCAAGAAGATGGGTCCTTGGCATCGTTCACTCAGGGGTGAGAGTCTTGAGGCTCTGGTGTCAGAAGGTGGTGAGGCTGGGCTTGCTCTGAGGTCTCCTGCATATGCCAATCTTAACTGACAAGTGAGGCTTCCTTTGAAATGACTTTGATGCTGGGAAAATATTATGGACTTTGAGTGAGAACAAGGGACAGATGTCCCCATGTTTAGAACAGAGGTGAGGTGCCTCTACTAACAGTGGGACCCTGTCAGTGAAGTGAAGTTGCTCAGTCGTGTCCGGCTCTTTGTGACCCCGTGGACTTTAGCCCACCAGGCTCCTCTGTCCATGGAATTTTCCAGGCAAGGATACTGGAATGGGTTGCCATTTCCTTCTCCAGGGTATCTTCCTGACCCAGGGATCGAGCCAGTTCTCCTGCACTGCAAGCAGACTCTTTACCATATGAGCCACTAGGGAAGGCCCACTGGGTAGAAGGCGTATTTATTCAAAAGAACTCTGTGATCAAACAGATGCAAACCTCAGCTCCACAATTCACTAGCTTTGTGACCTTCAGGAAAGCGATTACCCTCTCTGAGCCCTAACAGGGTAGGTTACTGTAATTAAACGCAGTATCTGCCTTAGTATTGTTCCCGGTTCATGCAGGTACTTTGGGCCCCATGGACATGAACCCCCACATTGAAAGTTAGGACTCCCAGCAGGGCTGGGCTTGCCCTGTCTCGGCATCCACCCCAGGTAATAGAGTAAGTGTGAATTTAGGGATGCTGCATGGTTAAAAACACTCCCCATACACATATCAATCCACCCCATCTCCACAAGATTAAGGGATTCATATGATGATGAGGTATCACTGAAGCCCAAAGCCTAGCTCTGGCCAACAAATTTAGAAGAGCAAACAGAAATCAGCTAATCTTTATTTTAGGATGGTGAATGCTGAAGCTCCAGCACTTTGGCCACCTGATGCAAGGAGCTGACTATTGGAAAGGCCCCTGATGCTGGGAAAGACTGAAGGCTGGAGGAGAAGGGGACAAAAGAAATGAGATGGTTGGGTGGCGTCACCAACTCAATGGACATGAGTTTGAGCAAGCTCTGGGAGTTGGTGGTGGACAGGGAAGCCTGGTGTGCTGCAATCTATGGGGCTGCAAAGAGTTGGACATGACTGAGCCACGGAACTGAATCTCTATTTTACTATGAAGCATAAATTAAAAATGATAAGAAACATGTTAGGAAATGCCCAAGTCATCTTAAGGACACTCCAATTCAGTGGTCAACTTTTAGAAGTAAGACCACAGCATTTTTAAAGCAAGTCATTTGGGAGAAAGAACTGATTCTCCCTCTTAAGCAATTCATAGCTTTTCTGTTTGTAGGACTGAAAATGCCTCATAAAGACAGGGATGCATATTGTCTTAATAGTTCAAGGTATTTGAACATATGATACAAATAACCAGTGACTGCGAAAGGACAGTAAACCTCTCACATAAATGAGATGACACTTTCATATAATAGAACGGTTTCCAAGGATATCCTTCAAAGACTCAGTCTGAACGTTAGATAGAGCAGTCTGGACAGGTATGTTGTCCTCTGGTTTTCTCCCACTGGAGTGTGCTGCTCCTCAAAGTCTCAGCAAGGACATGGCTGATGGACGTCTCCACCCCTGACTCTCTTTCTCATGCCGGCAAGGTCAGCCCGGCCCACTTCTCCAGGATACAAGGATCCTGAAGACGAGGCACTTGAGCAGCTAAGACCCTTCACTGCTGGTCCAGTCCTGATGTCATGCCCCACATGAGGTGATGAGAAATCTGCTTCCTTGTTGTAGTTCTAACTTTTTATTTTAGTAATTATATCAAGTAATTTTAGACTTGCAAAAATGGTACAGAAAAGTACCCTTCATCCAGCTCGCCCTAGTGTTAACATCTTATATAACCAGAGCAAAATTACAGA
Source organism: Antilocapra americana (assembly GCA_007570785.1). Lineage (NCBI taxonomy): Eukaryota > Metazoa > Chordata > Mammalia > Artiodactyla > Antilocapridae > Antilocapra > Antilocapra americana. Next base: position 2,336,915 of record ML660778.1, read on the forward strand.
AGGATAAACCTAGGAAATTAGCATTGGCATAATGCTATTAACTATAAACCAATATTTTGCAATTGCAAACAATGCTTCCATGACGAAACTGGTGCATACATGTTTTCATATGCTTGAGATATGTCTTCAGGGAAGATTTCTAGAAGCCAGAATGCTGTGTCAAAAGGTAAGCACATTTATAGTTCTGTCAAGTGTAGCCAAATTCCTCTCCAGATGAGTTGTATCAGTTTGCATCCCCACCAGCAATGTATAATAATAACTGTCTCCCCTCAGATTCATCAACCAGTTGATTAACCTTTTTAATCTCTGCAGACCTGATAGATAAGAAATGCTATCTTGAGATATTCTAATTTTTATTTCTCTACTTATGAGTATATTTGAACATTTTTTTCATATGTTTGAGATCCATCTGCTTTGCTATTCTTGCTGTATCAAGGAAAGGCATGAAACTATCCACCATTCCAGTGAGGTGTGAACAGAGGGTAAAGGTCTCAGATTTTCTGGTCTGAAGTTGGACATTGTCAATCATTGTCCCTCTGCTGGCTCTGATCTCAGTGCCCTGGGGATGTCCTACTCTGCTAAAAGATACCGCCAGGAGTTGTTCTAGGCTTCCCCAGTGGCTCAGCAGTAAAGAATCTGCCTGCAGTGCAGGAGCCACGGGAGATACAGGTTTGATCCCTGGGTCAGGAAGATCCCCTGGAGGAGGACAGGGCAACCCAATCCAGTATTCATGTCTGGAGAATCCCATGGGCAGAGGAGCCTGGTGGGCTACAGTCCATGGTGTCGGAAAGAGTCGGATTTGACTGAAGCCACTTAGCACAGGCGTCGTTCTCTCTCTAAAAAACTGAACCAACATAAAGAGTATTGTTTTGGGGTCAGTTGAACTTGGTACTACGTTCAAGCTATGAGTTTTGGGGCAAATTACTCCACCTGTCTGGGTCTCGATTCCTTTATTTTTTGTAATAGAGATAGAGTTTATTTCACACAGTGGTCCCAAAGAGTAAATGAATCAAAGGGTATAAAACTTTCCCCAAAGTTTAACAAGTGAGTGACCCTTGAGAAATGCTAATTCTCCTGCCATCTCTTTCCCTCCCACATGGGCCATGGGACTGTGCTTCATTAATAGTAATGCTCTTTGTGGTTGTTAAACAGAAGGGGAAATGGGAGAGGGATGGCTTGGGAGCTTGGGATTATCAGACACAAATTCTTATATATAGGATAGATAAACAACAGGGTCCTACTGTATAGTAGGAGCTATATTCAATATCCTGTGATAAATCATAATGGAAAAGAATTTGGAAAGGAACGCATATATGTATAATTAAATCACTTTGCTATATAGCAGAAATTAACACAACATTGTAAATCAATTATATTTCAATAAAATAAATTTTAAATAAGCAATAATACCCTTTGCCTTGAGACAAGGGAGAGAGATGAGGGCGAATTGAAGTGACTTGAAGCTAAACATCACTTCTTTATTTTATTTTTAAACATCACTTCTTTTGACCATGGAGCAGAAAAACAAATTGGCTCCTAGTAACTAGAATTTAGGAACTGTATCATCAAGTCAAGGAGATAATTGAAGTGAGTTAATATACTCAGCAAATAAAAATACAGCATGCCCAGTTAAATTCAAATTTTACATTGTAGGTATGCATATTTATGTAGGAGGCTTTCCTAAACATATTCCTAAAGTATGATTATTTGGTGAGACTAGCACTGCCAGGTAAAATACAGGATACTCAAACTTGAATTTCAGGTAAACAATGAAATTTTTTGGCATAAATCTATCCCATACATTGTATGGGACTACTTATACTAAAATTATTTGGCCTGAAATTCAAGTGTTACATGGGACATACTCAGACTAAAAGAAATACTCATTATCTGAAATTCAGATTTAACTGGGCATCCTGTATTTTATCTAGCAACCTTAGTAAGATATCTTCCAACTCACTGAAAGCCACCTGCTTATTGCCCTTCATGAAAAATAGGTGTCCATCGTCCACTCTATGAAGATCACCAGACAAGTTGGTGCACAAGGATGACAGAGAAGCAAATGAAATAGGCAACGAAACCTAATACAAAGAAACTCCCATGGATGACATTGCTGCCAGTCGTATCAGTTAGGATACTATGATTGCAAATGACAAAAGCCCAACTATTAAACTGGTGTACACAAAATATGGACTGTAGCCCCAGATAGATGTAAGGGATAGGACTGACTGAAGGGTGTCAAAAGAAAGAGGTTCAAGGATCTTGTGAAGGCATCTCTTTTTTCTCCATCCCTTAGCTTTGTGTTTCTGACTTCATTCTCAGGCAATTTCCTCATGTGTGGCAATGATGGGGATCAACAGCTTTCAGTTCACATCATCCTTGATTCTATGAAAGGGAGAAATTCCACATCTTGACCATTAGTACCTGAAGAGTCTGGGGCATTGCCCACTCCTGTGACCGAAAAGTGGAAACATTAGCACCGTCAGAGGACACAGGAATAGGTTTCTGCAGTAGAAAGATGATCTTTGCCACCAAAGGAACTGGGGAGAAGGGAAGCTGCAAAAACTGTATCGCTGAATAAAAGATTGGTAATGTAGGCTTTAAAAAAGTATTCACAACCTAAAAAGGGGGGGTGGGGCGGGGAAGAGAAGGAAAAAAAAATATTCACAACCTAAAAGTTTAGAGGTATGCTTTATACAGCAGGAATTTTTAGGATTTCAAGCCTGGGAGGCAGCATCTCAAGCAACCCTGAAAGAATTGCTTTGAGGAGGTGAGGGAGAGAAGCCAGGTTACAAAGAAGTTTTGCAGAAAGGCAGGTAGTCTGAATGTGGGAAGTCTATTGTAAATTCAAGAAAACCAGATACCCAAGTTAAGGAATTTAATGGTTTTTCTTTTTTTAATCTGTGGGCTCACTGCAATCATTCCTCTGATATCCACCTCAGCTATCTGGGGCCAGTATCCTGCATTTTTCACATCCTGAGTTTCCTCAGGGCTCACCAGCTCACCTTCAGTGATGGTTGCTATTGCCGATGACTGTGACTTCCTTCGTTTACTGACATGGCAGGAAATAGCTCAATTCTCATTCATCAGGAAAATCTCCAATAAAGAGATTCCTGATGGAGGAATCAACGCAGAGGTATGACAGGTGACTGACCAGTTTCTAATAATAATCTAAAGAAACTAGTTAGTACTAGTATGAAGCCAGGAAGAATAATGAAACGAAACGTTACCACCCTTTATCAACCTACCTAATTTAGGGATGAAATCCACATGGGGAAAAAAAGCCATAAGTTACTAGGCACTAATAGATCTCAGGGCTTCCCTGGGAGATCAGCGGTAAAGAATCCACCTGCAATGCTGGAGATGCAGGAGATGCAGGTTCGATCCCTGGGTCGGGAAGATCCCTGGAGGAGGACATGGCAACCCACTCCAGTATTCTTGCCTGGAGAATCCCATGGACAGAGGAGCATGGTGGGTTACGGTCCACAGAGTCAGACACGACTGAAGCAATGTAGCACACATGCACACAAGAGATCCCAGGGTTCCAGCAAAGACATTAACAGGGGCTGAAAGCATATTAGTGTCATACAGACAAAGGGGGTGACATCGGATTTAAAACACAAGATGAGAAAGCATCCACATTCCTGACTAGATGCCTCCATAGGATGGCCTCACTCCCACAGACACATAGGCTTATAATGTCAGCTTTCTTAAGTTGCCGTCTCCTAATCTCATAGTTGACTCCTAGAGAGATTTTTCTGAATGGAAGAATTCGATTATTATTAAATCTCACAAGCTTGAAATTACTTGCTTTAGTGGCAACAATATTTCTGGTGACCAGTCAGCCCTGAAATTAAACAGTTTAAAATGATGGTTAGAAATAGAGGCCAGGAAGCTAGTAAAAGGATTGTCTTAGATCTCAAAGGAAATATTAATTGGAATTCATGGTAGGAACCAGATAAGTGAATACTAAAGTGTGATCCACAGATACTTCTTTCAAAGGAGCAAAAAAATGCCTGTGGTTCTTCTGATGGGAGCATCGCACAGAAAGAGGAAGTGTGTTGCAGGTGACAGCAGGTAAGAATACAGCAAAATGCAGGCACTCTCCGGTTCATCCCTGATCTGCATCGTAAATCCTTCCTAATCTTCCAGAGCATCTCTGCCAATTAGAACCATTTTCCTTTAATGGCATTTGACATATGTACTCTCAAATACCAGGCCAAGAGTAAGGAAATATTCCTCAAGCCAGCTGCTTATAAAAATATAACATAGGAAATACTATATTTTATAATTTAAAAATATTACTGTCCTCACATGTATTAAGTACAAAAGTATATATTAATGCAATATTAGTATTAGTGTAATATTGGAAATGGAAATATTGGAGATGATCAGATGACATCACAGACTCGATGGACATGAGTTTGAGCAAGCTCCAGGAGCTGGTGATGGGCAGGGAAGCCTGGTGTGCTGCAGTCCACGGGGTCACAGAGTCGGACACGACTGAGTGACTGAACTGAACCGAACTGAATATTGGAAAAATAGGGTGAAACCACATTTCCAGTGACTTCAGGAAAGCATTACTCAAGGAAATTTTTTCCATTTTAAAGCTTAAATTCCTGTATAAAGAACACAATTGTCTTCCTCTTATTGGTGTTTTTTGAACGATCTCATCTTACTTTTCCTGGGTCTAAAGGAAGATGACAAGTTAGATATGAAATTATAAACTACCTTCTCTCTAAATCTAAGAATAAAATGTGGAGAGAGTGGTGGGGAAGAACAGCCAAACTCAAACTAAGGAAGTATTGACCAAAGACCGAAGACAGGCAGCTTTAATATCAACGTTTAATTTTAATAAATCCTGGGGAGCCCTCTACAACCAAGCCTATGGATGGTGTCACGTGCAAAGGAAACATAAATTGGATCCTAAAGAAAGTGAAAAGTGAAAGTGAAGTCTCTCAGTCATGTCCGACTCTTTGTGGCCCCATAGACTGTAACCCACCAGTCTCCTCCATCCATGGGATTCTCCAGGCAAGAATACTGGAGTGGGTTGCCATTTCCTTCTCCAGGGGATCTTCCCGACCCAGGGATTGAACCTAGGTCTCCTGCACTGCAGGCAGATGTTTTAACCTCTGAGCCACAAGGGAGGGCACTCAAAAATGTAGGTTTAAAAAAGGGGGGTGCCAAAGCAGGGGGTTTTACACATCTTAGCTCCCAAATGGTCTCCCAGAACTACCCTCAGGCACTGATTCCTCTCCCTCTGTCACACGCATGCAGGTCCTACAGGCTCTCATCTCCTGTCCCTTTTTCCTTCTCATCCAAGTGGCATGTCACCCTGGCATGGGTCCATGCTCATTCCTGGGCCTGCAGTTCCCAACAGTTGGTCAAGTTCTCCCCACATGATGGCACCGATGGCCACCAGGACTTTCAGTCCTTGCAAAGTCATCCTTGCAACTAACAATCCCATAAAGGGCAGGATCTGCCTCTCTGCCACCTGTACTGCACCATCTTCTTGCTCGGACTGTTTTCCTTGGGTGATACCCTAGGGAGCATATTCTCCTCACACAGCGATGCTCCTGTTCCATCCCTTCCAGAAGCAAATGATGGAAAAGAGATCAGGAAGCAAAACTTGCAAAAAAATTTATAAAGAAACTCCTAAAAATATGTGATAGCTGAGGGGCAAGGATTAAATAGCCCAACTGAAACAATACAGAATGTCCTTGTAGAACAGACACTCCTTCAGCCCACCTGGATGCAGAATGGCTGGGCAGAAAGTAGAAAAAGCTGCCATGTCATTGCTCTCCAGATGAAAGCAAGGGTGGGATCAGGAGACAGGACTTTATACAAAGAAAGACAAGGTTTGTTCATTCATGTTCTTAGCAGCATTATTCTTATAGCCAAAAGATGGAAGCAACCCAAGTGTTCATCAATAAACAAAAGAATAAACAAAATATGGTATATACAATAGTGAAATAGTCAGTCTTAAAAAGGAAAGAATCCTGATACATGCTATGATATACATAAACCCTAAAGATATGTTAAATGAAATAAGCCAATCACAAAAACAAAAATTCTATACAATTCCACTTGTATAAAGTACATAGAGTGATCGCATTCATAGAAACAGAAAGCAGAATGATGGTTGCCACAGGCTGGGGCAGGGGGCAACGGAGAGATATTGTCTAACGCAGTGGTCACCCAGCTTCTTGGCTCCAGAGACCAGTTTTACGGAAGACAGTTTTTCACTGGACCAGGATTGGGGGTGATGGTTTGGGGATGATTCAAGCACATTACATTTATTGCATAGTTTATTTCTATTATTATTGCACTAACTCCACCTCATGTCATCAGAGTCTGGAGTCTGAGGACCCCTGGGCTAAGAGGTACAGAGTTTCAATTTTGCAAGATGAAAAGAGTTCTGGAGATGGGTTGCACCACAGTGTGAAAACTACTGAACACTCCTGATGTGCACTTAGCAATGGTAAGATGGTAAATTTGATGTTGTGTGTATTTTACAATTCAACTTTTAAAACTTTCCTTAAAATTAAATTGGGGTTGGGGAAATCAAAACAATATGCATGCTGTGTGCTAAATCACTTCAGTGGTGTCCGACTCTTTGCAATGCTGTGGACTGTAGCCTGCCAGGCTCCTCTGTCCACAGGGATTCTCCAGGCAAGAATGCTGAAGCGGGCTACCATGCCCTCCTCCAGGGCATCTTCCCAACCCAGGGACTGAATCTGCGTCTTTTACATCTCCTGCATTGACAGAAGGGTTCCTTACCCCTAGCACCACCTGGGAAGCCCAAAAGAAGATGATGGTATGATGAATATGTAGTCGCTGCACAGAAGGTGGAGGTAGACAGAACAGGATGAGGCTGTTGTAAAAGCACAGGGGAGTAGCAGTCAAGGAACAGTCCCCAAGGTGTCAGAGGGAGGGCTCAGCCCTGGGCTGCCTTCCCACATGCCTGCCCAGCCGTGAGAACAAGCCTCTGCTTCTCAAGGGGCTGGTATGTCTGAACCCTGGGTCAGACACATTGGCCTTGCTGACCCCAGAGCAACAGCAAAACGTCAACACAGCCCCTGCCTGTGAACCGTCACCCTGCCTGGAGAGCCAGGCAGCACATGTGACTCAGCCTCAGATAAGGGACCACGTGTTGTGGCTCCTTAATTCTCCTGGGATTGAGCTCTAACCAATCATGGGACGGGAGAGAGGCCCTTCTGCCCAGACAGTTTCCAAAGAAGAAGAGTGAAATTAAAAAAAGAAAAGAAAAGAAAACCACTGCAAACAATAAGCTATGCCAGACCCCGTGTCACCTCGGCCCCTAACAGAAGGCTGCTTACCTGAGGGCAGGTATACACAGGAACTTCACTCTAAGGCCACTGCAAGTCTGGGCTGTGAGTCGGTCTAATAAATGGGACCTTGATATGAGTAAGACTCTGCAGTACAGCTGAAAACTGTCAGTGAATTCACTTTGTTCCTAAATTTCAGTCTGTTGCAAAAATGTGGAGCAAGGTTGCTGCACATCCCATTTCTAAGTCCTCACTTTCCTGTTTTCCATCTTTTCTTACCGTCCTCACTTTCATTCAGCCCATTCACCACATGGCTGCCGAAGAAAGCTTTCTGAAATACAAACTTTCCATTTTCCCCTCCTTAATGCTGCCTCAGAGATTCCCCACCGGGCATGGGATCAGATCCAAACTCTTCATGATTTGCAACTGCTCCCTCCATTTGCCCGCAATTCTCATCTCAGCCCAGTACACTCCCTTTGCTCCAGGATCAGGTCAGTTCAGTTCAGTCACTCAGTCATGTCTGACTCTTTGCGACCCCATGAACTGCAGCACACCAGGCCTCCCTGTCCATCACCAACTCCCAGAGTCCACCCAAACCCATGTCCATTGAGTAGGTGATCCCATAAACTGCAGCACACCAGGCCTCCCTGTCCATCACCAACTCCCAGAGTCCACCCAAAACCATGTCCATTGAGTAGGTGATGCCATCCAACCATCTCATTTTCTGTTGTCGCATTCTCCTTCTGCCGTCAATCTTTCCCAGCACCAGGGTCTTTTCCAAAGAGTCACCTCTTCACATCAGGTGGCCAAAGTGTTGGAGTTTCAGCTTCAACATCACTCCTACCAATGAACACACAGGTCTGATCTCCTTTAGGATGGAATAATTGGATCTCCTTGCAGTCCAAGGGACTCTCACGAGTCTTCTTCAACACCACAGTTCAAAAGCATTTATTCTTCTGCACTCAGCTTTCTTTATAGTTCAGCTCTCACATCCATACATGATCACTGGAAAAACCATAGCCTTGACTAGATAGACCTTTGTTGACCAAGTAATGTCTCTGCTTTTTAACATGCTATCTAGGTTGGTCATAACTTTCCTTTCAAGGAGTAAGCGTCTTTTAATTTCATGGCTGCAATCACCATCTACAGTGATGTTAGAGCCCAGAAAAATAAAGTCAGCCACTGTTTCCACTGTTTTCCCATCTATCTACCATGAAGGGATGGGACCGGATGCCATGATCTTAGTTTTCTGAATGTTGAGCTTTAAGCCAACTTTTTCACTCTCTTCTTTCACTTTCATCAAGAGGCTTTTTATGACCCAGCAATCCCACTGCTGGGCATACACACCGAGGAAACCAGAATTGAAAGAGACATGTGTACCCCAATGTTCATCGCCGCATTGTTTACAATAGCCAGGACATGGACGCAACCTAGATGCCCATCAACTGACGAATGGATAAGAAAACTGTGGTACATATACACAATGGAATATTACTCAGCATTAAAAAAAAAATTCATTTGAATCAGTTCTACTCAGGTGGACGGAACTGGAGCCTATTATCCAGAGTGAAGTAAGCCAGAAGGAAAAACAACAATACAGTATACTAACACATATATATGGAATTTAGAAAGATGGCAGTGAGAACCCTGCATGTGAGACAGCAAAAGGAACGCAGACGTATAGAACAGACTCGTGGACTCTGTGGAAGAGGGCAAGGGTGGGATGATATGGGAGAATGGCATTGAAACATGTTAGTTATCATATGCGAAATCAATCGCCAGCCCAGGATTGATGCTCCGGGCTGGTGCACCGAGATGTCCCAGGGGGAGGGAATCAGGAGGGAGGAGGGAGGGGGGTTCTGGAGGGGGAGCATATGTGAACCCATGGCGATTTCATGTCATTGTATGGCAAAACCAATAAAAAAAAAGAGAGACTTTTTAGTTCTTCTTCACTTTCTGCCATAAGGGTGGTGTCATCTGCATATCTGAGGTTGTTGATATTTCTCCCAGCAATCTTGATTCCAGCTTGTGCTTCTTCCAGCCCAGGGTTTCTCATGATGTACTCTGCATATAAGTTAAACAAGCAGGGGGACAATACACAGCCTTGACATACTCCTTTTCCTATTTGGAACCAGTCTGTTGTTCCATGTCCAGTTCTAACTGTTGCTTCATGACCTGCATACAGGTTTCTCAAGAGACAGATCAGGTGGTCTGGTATGCCCATCTCTTTCAGAATTTTCCACAGTTTATTGTGATCCACACAATCAAAGGCTTTGGCATACTCAATAAAGCAGAAATAGATGTTTTTCTGGAACTCTCTTGCTTTTTCAATGATCCAGCTGATGTTTGCAATTTGATCTCTGGTTCCTCTGCCTTTTCTAAAACCAGCTTGAACATCTGGAAGTTCACGGTTCACGTATTGCTGAAGCCTGGCTTGAAGAATTTTAAGCATTACTTTACTAGCGTGTGAGATGAGTGCAATTGTGTGGTAGTTTGAGCATTCTTTGGCATTGCCTCTCTTAGGGATTGGAATGAAAACTGACCTTTCCCAGTCCTGTGGACATTGCTGAGTTTTCCAAATTTTATCACATATTGCTCTAGGATCACCTTTGACCAAAGTTTTCTCAGCCTCGAACACTCTCCCATCTTCATGAATGCCCAGTCATCCAGTCTAATATCATTCATCCATGCATTTAGCCTAACAGCAGCCTGTACAGCCAAGCTGGGTCAGGTTCCTTCAACTGCCCCCCTACTTTCTAACACCTATCATGCCTGAGCATTTATCCAAAGACTTGAACACAAGGTGGCAAAAATTATCTTTGCCATCAATAAAAGTTCTGATTATTTTAAACAAACAAGAATCAGTTGAGCAATTTTGATCCTTTCAAATGCTTTCAGTTGAGATGGTAAAAGAGCTAGAAAAAAAATATTTTTTAAAAGAACCACGTGATTATTCTGAGTTTAAAACCCCAGCAGCTGGAGTCAGTTGGCAAGGTCCCCAGGGAGGCCTCCTTGGCAACTCCGCAGCTGCCCTTGTCGTGTCCTCCCATGGGGTGGTCTTCTGTTCTTCCTACGGGCCAGTGAGTCTCCCTCATGTTTTCCAGTGAATCCCACCTTTTGCTTAAGTAATCTAGAAACTGTTTTTGTTGTTTTTAACCAAAAGAGTCTTCATGGACACAAGGAGTTTCTAATTTAAGTCCACTTCAGCTACTGAGCCTAAGGAAGAGAGAGAACTGGGAAACAAGCTTTACTCCCAAGAATGTTCCAGTTCTTGAGAAGTTACATAACATCCTATGATATCATTCTGTGAGCCTCAATGTCCCCATCAGGAAAATGCTAAATGATTTACAATTTTCCAGTGGTAAATTCTGACAGCCTAGGCATTTTTGAGAGTCCAGAATGAGCCAATACAAACGTTTGTTTAAAGTCCCCTGTACTGATCATTCTACCAGGAGCCTGTGACACTGGCACAACTTGGTGCCAACCCCAGAATCCTGCCAGAAACACAGTGAGGGAGCCCAGACATGCTCCTTTGTTTATTTGTAGGCCAGAATGTGTGGGCTTCCGGGAGGCATGCCTCTGACACTTGACACATGAAATAAGATACAAATTGAACACCAAAGACCTTGAAGGATAACATCGAACTTTAGCGAAGGTTTTTGAAGGAACTCAGACCTTATTTTTTTGGCTCCAATATCACTGCAGATGGTGACTGCAGCCATGAAATTAAAAGATGCTTGCTTCTTGGAAGAAAAGTTATGACCAACCTAGATAGCATATTAAAAAGCAGAGACATTACTTTACCAACAAAGGTCCATCTAGTCAAGTTCTTTTCCAGTGATCATGTATAGATGTGAGAGTTGAACTATAAAGACAGCTGAGTGCCTAAGAATTGATGGTTTTGAACTGTGGTGTTGGAGAAGACTCTTGAGAGTCCCTTGGACTGCAAGAAGATTCAACCAGTCCATTCTAAATGAAATCAGTTCTGAATATTCATTGGAAGGACTAAGGATGAGGCTGAAGCTCCAATACTTTGGCCACCTGATGTGAAGAACTGACTCAGTTCTTGAAAAGACCCTGATGCTGGGAAAGAATGAGGGCAGGAGGAGAAGGGGACAACAGAGGATGAGATGGTTGGATGGCATTACCAGCTCAATGTACATGAGTTTGGGTAAACTCTGGGAGTTGGTGATAGACAGGGAGGCCTGGCATGCTGCAGTCCATGGAGTTGCAAACAGTTGGACACAACTGAGTGACTGAACTGAACTGAACTGAAGAGGACTGTGCCTCCCATAAAACACAGCACAAATTCTATAAAAATCTTTTTTGAACATATTCCTCTTTCCCCAAATGTGACAGCACAGCGTGACTACTGCTCCTCTTTCTGTCTACACAGCACCCTCACTGCCATGTGCCCCCCAGTATCTTCCCTTCTGTGTGATGGCCTCCATCATCCACCCATCCCAGGGGCCCCCTCCAAATCCTGACTTGTTGCTCTGATGTTCTTGCAAGATGAAGCTCCCTAAAATTTTGGCAGAGAGATTGCACCTTCATGCAATAAATATCCATATAACTGGGAGGAAGGGTACCTCAGAGAATATTCAAGGTGCATTTCACATTCAGATTCCGGCTCCAGCCCATACATCTAGCTCTAAAGTTTAATGATGAAAAAAAATCAATTCATTTTAAAACCTCAGTCCAGTTTGCAGTTAACAGTGGCCTTGTGTGACCCAGGCTGCCCATGACCCTGCCTGGGCTGCTGGCATAGAGGCCTTGGCTCAAGAGGGCAGCTGCCTCACCCAGAGGTCCACTGAGGCCAGGGACGGGGGAGGCCGTCCCCACTCCCCGAGGGGCTGGACTGTCTGAGGGGCCTTCTGTGGCCACCAGGGTGTAAGCACTACTGATCCCTTCTGGACACAGATCTAAGGACACTACTGACAGGGTGACCTCAGCCTGCCTTGTGTCTGACTGATGGGGGGTGGGGGGAAGGCTTAGCAGTTGTGAAGGAATCACTGGAAAACAGCCTCATGGGCGGCAAATCAGCTTCCTAAGGAGGATTTGAATTAAATTATCCCATAAAGCCCTTGATCTGAGGAAGACACAGGGCTCATGAAATTGAGCGATCAGGGTTACTCTCTCCAGAGAGACAACTAAGTTCTTTCAAACCAAATCGACAGACTTGGTATAAAGTGACCTACTCTGCTTGGGGGTGGGGGGGTCGGGGGAGTTGATACTGACAAGCTGCCATCATCTCATGCCTCTTAACCAGCCTCTCCCCTCTTGTGCCCTCTCCTCTCTTCTCCATTCTCCACACTTTGAGACAAAACAAAAATGATCATGTCACTGCTCTGATTAAGCCCTTAAGCCACGTCTCATGTACAGCCTTTGCCTTGTGAATGGATAGGGCCACAAGAGGAAGAACACGCATAGAAAGGAGAATATTGGGCCAGAGGAAGCTTGCACAGACCCACCCTGAAGTACTAGGCAGAGTGAGAAAGCCCTAAAGAAGAGAGAGGAAGAACATTCAGGAGTCTATAAGACCCAGAGAGTAGGATCAAAGACACAAGGACGGTTTCCAGAAGGCGGGAGGGACCAAGCTGTCCAGTGCAGCTGAGAGACTCAGCATGGTGTGGACTCAGAGTGTGCAGTGGAGTGATTTGGGCACGGCCAGTGCCAGGAGAGTAGGACCCAGACTGTGAGGATTTTGCAAAAAGGAAGGGACTTCTGGAACTGTAGGCAATTCTTTGGGAGCTTTGTTGAGAAAAGGAAAAGTAAGATGACAAAAGAAGGGAGAAGATGAAAAAGACTGGGGCATTTTTATAAGCTGAGTTGGCACAAACCAGCAAGACAGAGATGGGACATCAGTGACAGAAAGAGGGTGACAGATAGGTGGAAGCCTTGAAAGGCTGGCATTGACGGATGAGCAAGTGTTAGTCCCACTGCTGGGGACAATGTCAGGCACCCAGCAGGTGACTGATAAGTACTGAATGAATGAATGATGAACAAGTAAACAGAGGTGAGAAGAATGGTTTTGAGAAAGACTTTCATGGACTGAAAAGAAGGAAGAATGGGTACAGATATAAATAAATTGCTATGGATTATAACTAACATTGAAGTAAAATATTTCACTTTTTAAAAAACTTGTTATTTTGTACTGGGGTATAACTGATTAGCTAATAATGTTGTGATAGTTTCAGGTGCACAGCGAAGGGACTGAGACATACATATACATATATCCATTCTCCCCCAACTCTCCTCTTATCCAGGCTGCCACATAACATTAAGCAGAGTTCCCTGTGCTATACTGTAGGACCTTGTTTGTTATCCATTTAAACATAGCATAGTGTATATACATGCATCTCAATGCCACATTACATTGAGCAGAGTTCCCTGTGGGATACAGTAGGTCCTTGTTGGTCACCCATTTTATTTTATTTTATTTTTATCTTTTTATTTATTTATTTTTTTAAAATTTTCTTTACTTTATTGTGTTGGTTTTGCCATACAATGACATGAAACCGCCATGGGTTTACATATGCTCCCCCTCCAGAACCCCCCTCCCACCTCCCTCCCGATTCCCTCCCCCTGTGTCATCTCAGTGCACCAGCCCCAAGCATCAAACCTCGGCTGGTGATTGATTTCACATATGATAATTAACATGTTTCAATGCCATTCTCCCATATCATCCCACCCTTGCCCTCTTCCACAGAGTCCACGAGTCTGTTCTATACGTCTGCGTTCCTTTTGCTGTCTCGCATGCAGGGTTCTTGTTACCATCTTTCTAAATTCCATATATATGTGTTAGTATACTGTATTGTTGTTTTTCCTTCTGGCTTACTTCACTCTGGATAATAGGCTCCAGTTCCGTCCACCTGAGTAGAACTGATTCAAATGAATTTTTTTTAATGCTGAGTAATATTCCATTGTGTATATGTACCACAGTTTTCTTATCCATTCGTCAGTTGATGGGCATCTAGGTTGCGTCCATGTCCTGGCTATTGTAAACAATGCGGAGATGAACATTGGGGTACACGTGTCTCTTTCAATTCTGGTTTCCTTGGTGTGTATGCCCAGCAGTGGGATTGTCACCCATTTTAAACATAGCAGTCTGTAAATGTCCATCCCAAATTCCCTAACTTATCTATTTTTCCCAGCCTTCCTCCCTCCAGCAATCATAAGTAAAAGATTTCACTTTGAATGAACATTTACCTCAGTAGCTATTTGGAGAGAGTGTGTGTTGAGAGGTCAGGGCACTTGTCACACAGGGACCCCAAGTGAGGACCCTCCTCCCTGAATTTTTCCAGGCAGATCCCTTGGCTGCCATGGATGAGGCCAAACAACCCAGAAGATGCTATGACATGGGGAAAGCTGGCAATAGAGTCCTGAAGTCATAGTTTATAATCCTGTTTAAAACTATTGCTCATTTGACCTTGGGAAAACCTAACTTCTCTGTACCTGAGCTTGTTACTTGTAGAACAGTGCTAAACATTATCCTTCAGTCGTGGGGTTTTGTGAGGACAAGCATAATACATCTAGCACTGCACCTGCCACAGAAGCACTCAAAAATTGAAGAGGATGCTATTGTTGTTTGCACTGATGTTGTTGTTTTGCAGCCAAGAAGGAAGCCCTCCTGTGTCTAAATATTTTATTTAGCAGAAACCTGAAAGCCTTTTATAAGTGACTGTCTTGATTACACTTGCACAGTGTCCCATCAGCAAATTGACAAACCAGCCAGTGACTTACAGAAACCACCAACAGTACACAAAGTAGTTCAATGCCTGATACACAGTCAAGAGAACTGAAGGGTCCCAAGTCCAGGCTTCACAGCAAAGGCAGATAAGTTGGTGAAACAGACAGCCAGGCAAATGAAACAACCAGAGAAGGTGGTCAACCAGAGCGGATGTGGGGCTGCTAACTGAGCAGCACATCCTATCCTTCCAGACAACTCCGTCCATATGGGGATTCGGATTCTATGAATTCAAGATGGCTCAGCCAGGAACAGATGCTAGAGGGGGCCTGAACCTAAGTCCCAAGGGATTTGCTGAAGTCAAATGAGGACAGGGTTTGGTGTATAAACTGGACAGCAGGAGCAAAACAGAGAGGAATCAAAGTCAAGAGTCAGGGCAGAGGCAGAAGAAGAGATGACTGGAAACAAAGCAGGGGAAGCGAGATGACTGCAGGAAACCGTGATCTCTCAGGTTTGCCCTGGTTAGGGTTTATGCACTATCATAAAGGGTCTGTACGGATACCAGAGGCCGCTTACTGCTCATAGAAACCATACCCTTTGTGTGTCAGCTCAATTCAACTTTTCTCCTGCTAATTTATTTTTGTTCTTTTTTTATTAATGTTAATTTTCTGGCATTTGTTCTGAATGTGCAAGTTAAAGTCATTTGGAGCAGCAGTCAGGGCATGAATGGATACACTCAGGTCTTTTAACTCTGTCATGTTAGATGAATGTATCTTTGTAAACTACATTAAAACCTTCTAACAAGGACTTCCCTGGTGGTCCAGTGGCTAAGACTTCATTCTCTCAGTGCAGAGGGTGAGGGTTCGATCCCTGGTTAAAAAGCTAAGATCCCACAAGTCTTGAGGATAAAAAAAACAAAACAGAAAAAATAGGGCAACAAATTCAACAAAGACTTTTACAATGGTCAATATTAAAAAAAAAAACCCTCCTAAATGAGTCAAGGTACAAATAATTTTTAAATATTTACTTTTGAAGTGTATAGCTCTGCATACTTACCAATGTATTTTACGTGGCTACCTCTTCCTCAATTTATCCTCAATTTATCTTCTTGTTTCCCTCATCTCTATTCTAGAGTCCTGATTGAAGTGGTAGCTGGGATTGAAACATGTTTGGGAAATGAATCTCTTTCTCTGTAAGTGACCCCAGTTTTTCTGGAATAAGGTAGAGTATTAGTAACCAAACAAATAAATGCAGGCTGTTTCTAGAGTAACAATAGATACCATTTACTGAGCACCTGATATTCACTGAGGACTGTGCCCAAGGACCCTTCATATTCTATTTCATGTAACCCTCATGATAACTAAATTGGATGGTTTCCCCACTTTACTGATGGGGAAACTGAAGATGGAAGAAGCTACTCAGATCACTCAGCTAGTTAGAGATCTGAATCCAAGTGTACGAGACACCTGAATCCTGGCTTTTTCCTCTAAATGCACACATATATAAAAATGTGTGCACAGGTGTATATAAACACCCCACAGAATGCCAAATAAGTGGGAAGGGCTAGAATGTGCCACTGAATTCAACCTATCATCCTGATTTCTCCAGCAATGTCTCCAAGGTCAAAGTCTGCCTCCCAGAACTCAAGTGTAGCAAAAACGGCAGAATTCTAGAGTCTTCTTAGGAGTCTAGGGTCCTGTTAGGAGACAGTTCATGCTCACATGATGAGAAGAAACACAAGAGACCCATGAATGGCTTTCATTCTAAACTACCTTTTCAAGGATGTTTGTAGAACAAACAGCCTCAGACAATGGAAAGAGTGTCTCCAGGTGGTGCCTGGAAACAAAAGGTAAGTTTGCTAACTGTGCAGTATAATAAAGTTAATGCCACCCTCTGGGGCAAAGGGTGGACCTGCTTGCTTCCCCGTATAAGACATCTGAGATCCCTAAGCTCTAGTGTCTTCTTCAGGCCCACTTTGCATTACTCTAAGGAAACGGGCTTCGAAACAGGTGTCAGTGCTGACACTCTGGTGACTGCTATTGCTGTGATTAATGAACTGCCCATTGTCTCTGAGCCCAGAATCCTGTGTTCTCCACCAGCATCTGTGAATCTATGGCAGACAGACTTATGACCATACAAGCAGGGTAAAATTTCAGATTCTACACAGTCCTCTACAGGACTGTATCTAATGATCCTCTAGTCTTCAAATTAAGAATTTGAAGATTAATGATCCCCCTCAAATTAAGAAAATCCTCATCACAGAGCAGGGTCTGCATAAAAACAGCCATGCCAAGAAAAGGAGCAAGTGATTTTCAACATTCAGATTTGGAAGTCACACTTTCACTAAAGGTTAAAAACTCAGCCTTTTGAGATAATCAAAATCTCATCAATCAAATTTCTGAATAAACATTAACTGTGTGACTTAAATTAATATTGAGTCAGTATATTGTGGGGCTTCCCTGATGGCTCAGATGATAAAGAATCTGCTTGCAATGCAAGAGACTCAGCTTTGATCCCTGGGTGGGGAAGATTCCCTGGAGAAGAGAATGGCTACCCATTCCAGTTTATTCTTGCCTAGAGAATCCCATGAAAAGAATAACCTGGGGGACATGGGGTGGTGAAAGAATCAAACATGACTGAGCGACTAACACTTTCATTTCAATATATTGTACTGGTTGAGAACATGAATTCTGAGGTCAAACCAATTGCCTTGGTTCAAATTCTAGCTTCCATATTAGCAGCTGGGTGACTTAGGGCAGGTTTCATAACCCCTCTGTTCTTTAATTTTCTTAATGGTAAAATGAGGGTAAAGGCAGTAACTTACTTCATGGGGTTGCTGTAAGGATTAAATGAGTGTATTTATTTAAGCACTCAAACCAATGCCAAGGACACATGTAATATTATTACTGTACAGCTGCCACTTCAAATGCAACCGCACATCCCAAAGGCACCAAAATTACTTTAAAAACTCCAGCTTTATTAGATCTGCTGATTGCAGATGATTTCCTGAGATGGACTGAAGCATTTAACCATCATAAATGAAGGAGGCTTGTCGTGGGACAAAACTGTGCAGCTCCATTGTAAAAGTCTGGTACTCAGTGAAGGATGGAAACCTTTGTCAAAATGTTTATGGGTCATGGTGATGACTGTCATCATTCAAATACTGTTCATGAGGCAGTTATTTTGGGCCCATGTTGTTTTTAGAGTCCCACATTGTTTGACAAGACAACATTGAACTCACAAACCTCAGTGAGTCCGTAGCTGCTTAAGGAGGTTCCCGTGGTTCAGGAATCTCCTGACTCAGAATGCAAATCATCATCAGGCAAAGATAAAAAGGTCAGTATCAGCAATCAGTCAGGGGTGGAAGAGGTTGCCCTTGACCTCACAGGACTAAGGGCATTTCATATCATTCTGAGGATCCAACACAAATTTATCAGGCAAAGGATGAGGTGAAGAGCAAGAAGATGGTAAGTCTGAGTCATCTGGCTTACTGTCCACATTATTCAGATTCACTAAATACATGTCAAGGCTTCAGTTCTTCTTATCTAGAAAGTTTAGCCAAGAGTGAAATACTGGTTAATGAAAAGAAGAGGAAAATAATGTTTACTGAGCCCCTACTATGCATCTTTGGGCTTCCCTTGTGGCTCAGCTGATAAAGAATCCACCTGCAAAGGGGAAGACTTGGGTTTAATCCCTGCATTGGGAAGATTCCCTGGAGAAGAAAAAGGCTACCCACTCTAGTATTCTTGCCTGGAGAATTCCATGGACTGTATAGTCCTTGGGGTCACAAAGAGTTGGACACGGTTGAACGACTTTCACTTTCACTTTCTTTTCATGCATCTTTAATGTGCATTATCTGAACCTTGTGAAATGGGCTGGATTAGCCCCTTTTGACTAGATGAGAAAA
Source organism: Antilocapra americana (assembly GCA_007570785.1). Classification (NCBI taxonomy): domain Eukaryota; kingdom Metazoa; phylum Chordata; class Mammalia; order Artiodactyla; family Antilocapridae; genus Antilocapra; species Antilocapra americana. The sequence goes on from ML660778.1 coordinate 2,355,798, forward strand.
CAGAGGTCTGCAGAGAGGTTCAATAACCTGACCATGACCAGAGAAATAAGTGATGAAGCCAGACCCTCAATAAGGTCTATACTCCAAAGTTTGTGCTCTCTTAATTTTTTTTTTTTCTGGCTGTGTCACACAGCATGTGGGATCTTAGTTCCCCAACCAGGGATCCAACTTGTGCTCCCAGTAGTGGAAGCTCGGAGTCTTAACCACAGGACCACCAGGGAAGTCCCTCCAAGGCTTGTATTGTACTCTGTTCCTGCTCTCCCTCAGACACCTCAGCTCCGTTGCCCATTCCATTACACCATGAGCTTCCTAAAAGCAGGATCTGTGATCTTTTCACATGTTTATCACAATATATAGACATAGGTATTAAAGAAATATATATTAACATAGAGCTCTTAATAAACTTACATTGAACAAATGAAATTGTACATCAGGCAAAATCATAAGTAATCTGGATCCTTGAAAGCAATCACACAGAATAAGCACTCTAGTGAGTGAGTACTCAGTCACATCCAACTCTTTTGTGATCCTATGGACTGTAGCCCACCAGGCTCCTCTGTCCATGGAATTTTCCAGACAAGAATTCTGGAGTGGGTTGTCATTCCCTTCTCCAGGGAACTTCCCAACCCAGGGATCGAAACTATGTCTCTGCATCTCCCACATTGGCAGGACCCTAAGAGCTCTAGGGTCCTCTTACAACAACCTAAGAAGCTACCACAAGTAACTACCCAACTCCACAAAGTCCCTTAACCACCAAGAGCAGCTGGGACTGCTGGTTATAACTGCTAGTTATACTGGAGGTCCCAAGAATATGCAAAGGGGAGGGTGGTCCATTCAAAACCCTACTACCCATCATGTATTTTCTTAGGTTTGACTCTAGGCTCCCACTGTTAGTTGATAATTCTTGCTATGAAGCCTGGAGTAAAGTCTAATTGGTCCTACATCAATCAGCTGAGCTCATGGATTCTAACAGCCAGAAATGTCATTTATCCCTTCAGAACTTTCAGAGGGTGGGCTGATCCCTGGCTGGTTGGGGTTTGGGGTTTTCCTGAGAGGCCAGCTGGGGGTAGATTCACATTGAAAATGGTTTGAAATGAAGAGACAAATATACAGAGGGTATGAGGGCAAATTATGTGAGGAACAGAGAAATCATTTGCCAAGACCCACACTACTTTGCCAGCAAAGGTCCATCTAGTCAAGGCTATGGTTTTTCCAGTGGTCATGTATGGATGTGAGAACTGGACTATAAAGAAGGCTGAGCAGAGAAGAGTTGATGGTTTTGAATTGTGTGTTGGAGAAGACTCCTGAGAGTCCCTTGGACTGCAAGGAGATCAAACCAACCCATCTGAAAGGAAATCAGTCCTAAATGTTCATTGGAAGGACTGATATTGAAGCTGAAACCCCAATACTTTGGCTACCTGATGCAAAGAGCTGACTCACTGGAAAAGACCCTGATGCTGGGAAAGATTGAAGGCAAGAGGAGAAGGGGACGACAGAGGATAAGATGGTTGGATGGCATCACCAACTCAACGGACATGAGTTTGAGTAAACTGGGAGTTGGTGATGGACAGGGAGGCCTGGTGTGCTGCAGTCCATGGGATTGTAAAGAGTCGGACATGACTGAGAGACTGAACTGAACTGAACTGATAGGAAGATGATAAACAAAAGCCAAACCTGAGAGTCAGGAGCCAGATCACAACCAGATCCTTCAGAAGATGGAAGGGACTGGTGAAGAGGGGCTGAGTTTACTGCTGTGAACAAGAGGGTCTGGGTCAATGGCTGTGAACTTATAGTTCACTTTCATGAGCTAGGCAGCTGGGCTGGCCAGGAGACAAAAGGTATAGAACTGTGAACCACTCTTGCCCTTATCCTAACAGAGCCAACCCCCTTGAGAACCTGAATAGCATTCAAATGTCCTGGTCTTTGCAGATCCCACCCCCCAGCATGGCAGTGAAATATATCTGAGATGGTTCCAAAAGCTTTCTCTTGCTGGGCAATGGCAGGGATGAAGATGAAGACTGTAAGTGAGCTGACCTTCCATGATCCATCTTCTCTGTCACCAAGGACTCTATACTATGACTCTTCCCTTGCTTCTGGAATCTGCTGGGATTGATCCAGGGAAGAATGGGCCAAGAGTATGATCTAGGTCCTTGCACTTAATTCAGTCCACAATCAGAACTGCACATCCTAGAATCATTACCATCCACGGAGAGAATCCCATGCAGCAATAACTCTGCTGACAGAATTTATGAATCCATTATTAGCTCTTCAGAAACAATGAGGCTGTTTCTTGCCAATACTCGGGGATGAAAGTATGTGCTGTGCATGCTGACAAACATCCTTTACAGTTTATAAATACCACAGCACGTGCTCCCTACTCCAATGGGAATAGATTCAGTTTGCCTGCTGCAGACAAGGCACAATTTCATCAGATAATTGCCACTGGAAAAAGAGCTCTCTGCGTGCTTCATACATCTGGCCTTACAGCACCATGGAACTTCAAAATAAAATGTATACTCACATTGGTAGCTTGCAAGATTCATTTGAAAAGAAAGCTGTGCTCAAATAAAGCTGCACAAAGCTTCAGGAGCCATGTTCATTGATTTTTTTTTTAATGAGGCAGTAAAGTCCATCATAGATAGACACCACGTGTAGTTGCTTCTCTGCCTTGCTTATAAAAAGGCCTCATGATACCTTCTTACTATGCAGTGTTTGTGGAACATGCGTGAAGCATTTTACATCCTCACAACCATGATCTTGTCCCCTTTTCATACATTAAGACACTGAGGCTTAGAGAGGTGAAGTGGCTTTCCAAGTTCATTTAGAAAGAAATCAGCAGATCTGGATGTGAACAAAGGGTATTCTGACTCCAGGTCCAGTGCTCTTTTCCATCTTCAAATTTGTTACATCTCAGTGACATTTTCTGTTTTCCAAAAGCCCTTACTATCCACTTAAAAGTTGACCTAACATTAAATGTGATTCTTCTGTTTTAGATTTATATTTCTTGATTTTGTATTAGCTTCAGTGTCTTTTCACACAATACTACTTCATAAATAATTTTTCTACTGTAAATGTCTAACAGGTGTCAGTAGAAATTGTGTTTGATTTCATTAATGTACTATGTCAGAAAGAAAATACCAGGTCCTGTCTGGGTAACACTGGAGATAAATCAAAAGATGTCTTGCACCAAAATAACATGAAAGACCATTTACAGAGTGTATCCTGTATGCCAGGCACTGCACCAGAAGGTTTATATTGACTAGCCAGTTTAATCCTTATACTATCTCTCTGAGAAGATTGGTATCAACCCCATGCATAGATGAAAAGTTGAGACTCAAGAGATGTTAAAGAGCTTGTCTATGATTACAGACCAGGCTAGGATTAGAGCTCAAGCTTATCAGATGCCAAAACCCATGTCCTTACCCAATGTTCCTTTCTCCCAACCAATAAGATTATTTATATTAGCATATGATTGAAATGAAGGCTTCTTGGACTTCTCTGGTGGCACAGTGGATAACAAAGTCTACCTGCCAATGCATGGGATGTAGGTTCAATCCCTGGTCTGGGAAAATTGCACATGCCTTGGAGCAAATAAGCCTCTGCACCATAATAACTGAGTCCGTGCTCTAGACCCCACCAGCTGCAACTACTGAAGTCCTTGTGCCTAGAGTCTGTGCTGCACAACAAGAAAAGGCAGCACAATGAGAAGCCCATGCACTGCAAGGAAGAGTAGCCTCTGCTGGCCACAACTAGAGTAAGTCTGAGCAAAGAAACAAAGACGCAGTGCGGCCATAACTAAATAAATAAAATGAAAGCTTCTTAATAACAGTGTAACTTGGGTATAGTGGGCTGAAATGGGCCCTGGAAGATACCCAGGGCCTCATTCCTGGCAGCTGGAACCATTGCCTTACAGGGAAAGGTACTTCCAGCTTTGGTTAAACGGGAGATCTTGACATGGGGAGATTACCCTGGATTATCTGAGTGGAATCTAACTGCAATCACAAAGTGAAAGTCGCTTAGCTATGTCGGACTATTTGTGACCCCATGGACTATATGGAATTCTCCAGGCCAGAATATTAGAGTGGGTAGCCTTTGCCTTCTCCAGGGGATCCTCCCAAACCAGGGATCGAACCCAGGTCTCAAGTATTGCAGGCAGATTCTTTACCAGCTGAGCCACAAGGGAAGCTCTGTAATCACAAGCATCCTTATAAAAGGGAGGCAGAGAGAAGTGTGACACAGAAGAGGAGGCAATGTGATCACACTGGCAGAGACTGGCTTGATGAACCCACAAGCTGAGGGATGCAGGCGGCCATCAGAGGCTGGAAGATGCACAGAATTGATCCCCACTTCCCCAATCCCAGGGCCTCCAGAAGGAAGCAGCTCAATTTTAGCCTCTTTTAGACTCATTTCAAATTTCTGGCCTTCCAAACTGGAACAGGATCAATTTCTATTGTTTTAAGTCACCCAGTTGGTGCGGATTTGTCACAGCAGCCTCAGGAAACTATCACTCTTGGGAAAGTCGTTTAAGCTCTCTACTAAAATACCTTCCTTCCTTTGACTGTTGTTCAAATTGAGTAACACCTAATAAATATTTTATCACCTTCTCTTACCTTCCTGGAAAAAAACTGAGTTAAGTTTTCAAAACTAGGATTCTTTAGAGAACTCAGGGTGAGTTTAGGGATTTTTAAGAGGAGAACTCAGGATGGAAACTGAATAGCTCAGACACAGACATTCATTATTCAGGGGCAGATGTAGTTGGTTCTACCTTTAGGGAGAGTAAAACAAGGATGAAAGAACTTGAAACTGCTGTTGGCAAGTGTTCAAAGTGTTAGTTGCTCACTCTTTTACGACCCCATGGACTGTAGCCTGCCAGGCTCCTCTGTCCATGGGATTTCCCAGGCAACAATACTAGAGTGGGTAGCCATGCCCCTCTAGAGGATTTTCCTAACCTAGGGATCAAGTTCAGGTCTCCTCCATTACAGGCAGATTCTTTACCATCTGAGCCACCAAGTTGGCAACATTTAGCTATAAGCTGTAACATTAAATGTAAACTGTAAGCTGTGTTCACTAAGCCTCTGGAGATTTTTAAATCTGGAGGAAATAGTTGTGTGTCTCAGATAATTTGCAGGTCTAAGCAGAAATCACTTCAGTGATTTCTTGAGGCCCCTTGCTTTCCTATGGCTCTTTAAGTCATGATTTGTAGAAATTCTTACCTGAAGTAGGTGTTCAAAGATGCCAGGTAACTGGAAAGTAATGGCTCTGCAATATTTTCTAAGACTGTATCATTCAGAGTACTGAGAAATTATTTTCAAGTTTTCTAATGGCACTAAAATTGTTTAGAAAATATTTATTCTTTTAAATATACTGAAATGCTTATGGATTCAATGATATGACTGACAGTTGCTTCAAAATAACCTGGGGAGGAGAGGAAGTGAGTTGAGGAAAAGATAACGTTTCGATAATAGCAGAAGCTGAATAGCAGGCTCATAATGTAGGAGGCCCGGGTTTGATGCTTGGGTAGGAAGATTCCCTGGAGATGGGAATGGCAACCCACTCCAGCATTCTTGCCTGGAGAATCCCATGGACAGAGGAGCCTGGCAGGCTGCAGTCCATGGGGTCACAAGAGTCGGACACAACTTAGCGACCAAACTACAGCTATAGCTATATGATGGGCTTCCCCGGTGACCTGGGCATGCACTCAGTCATGTCCGACTTTTTGCAACCCCATGGACTGTAGCCCACCAGGCTTCTCTGTCCATGGGATTCTCCAGACAAGAGTACTGGAGTATTCATGCCCTCCTCCAGGGGATCTTCCTGACCCAGGGATCGAACCTCTCTCTCCTGCATTGGCAGGCAGGTTCTTTATCACTAACACTGCCAGGGAAGCCCCTCCTGATGCCCACTTCTTCCTTAAACTAGACATACAGATGAGACCAGCCACAGGGTTTGCCTAAGAACTTGAGAAATTCCTTTTTGCTAACATGAGGCAAACCTTTAACCTTAAATTGAACCATATTGAAACTGCTATTATTCTAGGTCAAAATAATAGCACGAATCATCCCTTTCTGGATGTTAAAAAACTTCTTCAATAACATCAATCAATCTCTATAAAATAGAACAGGGGTCTCAGAGCATGGAAGTCCCAAGGAAATGACCCATCTTGATCTTCTAGACGGGGCAATACCAAGGGCCCCAAAACTCTAAGTTAAATATCAGATCAACACAGGAGGATGAGCTCAGGCACACACAAGAGCAACTGTGACCAAATATTGCTGGCAACAGCAAAAAAATCGAAAAGAGAACAAGCAAGCAAAGACACAAAGTCCACCTATATGGGCATCACTAAACCCCCACAGCAAAATAAAGGGGGGTCATTACAACTAAAGGCAGAAAATCCTTTAACTAAAGAGGGGTGGTCAACAGGGGTGGAGAAAGAAGCCCTGAAGGCAGAGATTAGCCATGTCTGTGACTGGGACCTGTCCTCAATCAGGGAAGGTTTTATCCCCAAGACTGAACTGAACTCACCACGATCTGAGACCAATAATCCCCAACAGAGGATGTCACCTCCTCCAGGAAGCCTTCTTTCTCTCTCTTTCTCTCTCACACACATGCAAGTCGACAGATTTATCCATCTCACATCAGCCTTTTAAAGACTTCCTGAGGGCAATGACTGTGTCTCACTCTTATATTCTCAATGCCTGCCCTGAGCACACAGCTCAGTAAGCACTCAGGTCGTGCTGAGTGGAGACACAAGAAACTAAAACTATTTCCAAAGGGGAAGGACTGGCAGGGAAGAAACCATGCCTGGTGGGATAGGTCCTTGGGTGCGCCAAGGACATTCCATAGTAATGTAGGAACTGCTGTTGAGAGTGATACACAAATCCAAGGAAATGGAGGAAGTGGCCACAGGGTAGGGACAGGAGTTGGAAAGAACAAGAAGACAAAATTCTGCGAGGTGGTCTGATCCCACTGGAATGAATGAACCCCAGTGGCTGGGATTGATCAACTCAGGGACAGGCAGTCTGAAAGAACTAGGAGGCCAAATTCTTCAAGATTGTCTGGTTCCACTGGAACAAATGAACCCCAGTGGCTGGGACTGATCAACTCCAAGAGAAGCCATGCCAGTTAGGGCAGGTTGCCTAGCTTCCTCCTCTGCCCTCAGCACCCACTCCACCTTCAGAATCTCTACGCAGTGGGCATTCAGCCACTGACTCAGCTCCTCCCTCAATAAGAAACCCCCATCTCACCACATGGGGATGACCAACAATGACCTGTGTGCATCGCGGGAAAGCTGAGAGAGGCATATACACAAGAAGAATCTGCAGCTCTGTCGCTAGAGCCTTAACAATGTGGCACAAATTTCAACTGAAGAGCATGGCAGGGACTGAGGTGAGGCTCTAGGACAGAGAGTTCCAGCTGACAAAGCCCACCACTCACTCCACACGCCATCACGTGCTCTGGCCAGCCACCCCTGGGAATTAAAAGCATGATACCAGTGGAGATGGCTGGAAAACTCCAGGGCAAACTCCTGGAGATGGTAGGGGACAGGGAGGCCTGGCAAGCTGCAGTGCATGGGGTCGCAGAGTCAGACATGACCAAGCAACTGAACAACAACAGGCAGAAACACAAGTCCTTTACAGCTTGTATGAACTCAAGAGTAAAAGGATCCAGAAAGCTCTTCTTAAGGATCCACTAATTGGGAGATGCTTTGGATTCTTATAGATCCATAAGTTTCCCACTGCGTCCACCACTTAGGATCAGGGAAGGACCCCCAGAGGCTGCTCCAGCTTCTAGAAAACCCTGCTCTGTCAACAACTGTGTCAGCTTTGTGAGTCGGGAGGAGGAAGGTACATATGCCAGTATTTTCCCTTTCTACTCACGTACTGGAAAAATCAACATCCGACAGAGTTTGTTGCTTTTTGCCTCTTCAGATGCACATGGCCCTGACGCATCCTTAAATCCACTCCTGAACCCAGTGCAGGAGGAGGCAGTGCAGTGTAGGTTTCAAGGAATCTGGCTCCCAGGGTTCTGAGCCCAAGTCTGTTACTTGCCATGAGAACTCGAGCCATTTTCCTATGACCTGTATCCTCATTTTTTAATTGTGGTAAAAGTCACATAACAGAAAATACACTATTTAATCACATTTAACTGTATGGTAGCACTAAACACATTTGCGTGATTGTGTAATTCTCACCATCACCCATCTCCTGAACTTTTCCTACCCTGAAACTCTGTCCCTATTAAAACATTCACTCCCTATCCACTCCCTGCTCTCCCTCATCCCCCAGACTTGACATTAATCAAACCTTGCTGCTAGGGATGTTGTAAGGAATAAATGAGATTAATATAGGTAAAGCCTTTACACAGTAGCTTATTATTATTGTCGTTGCTGTTTATTACCACTATTGTTGCTATTACTGACTACTGCTATTACTTGGAGAAGGAAATGGCAACTCACTCCAGTATTCTTGCCTGGAAAATCCCATGGTCAGAGGAGCCTCTTAGGCTGCAATCCATGGGGTCGCAAAGAGTTGGAGATGACTGGGCGACTTCTCATTCGCTTTCACTGATATTACTATTACTATTTAAGCAGTCTTCAATTACTTCATTACTATTTGAGAAGTCTTAAATAAAACTGGGTTCCAAATCCTATTGCCATCCCTCAAAGTCAACATAATCAGGCCAACATCAAAGGCATTTGGGGAAAAAGAAACATTTCCTCAAATGGGCAGGCCCCATGGACCCACCAGGCTGCTGTGTCCATGGAATTCTCCAGGCAAGAATACTAGAGTGAGTAGCCTTTCCCTTCTCCCGAGGATCTTCCCAACCCAGGGATCAAACCCGGGTCTCCCTCATTGCAGGCAGATTCTTTACCATCTGAGCCACCAGGGAAGCCATACATCTCCAAAATTAAGATTTTAGCTACATTCTCTCCATATTGGATAGAACTGCTGTCACTGCTCTGGAAATGAGCATGTATTAATATGTCTTCTCCCGTTATGAAGAGTAGAAACATAAGAGGTAGACATGACTGCCTCTCAGGCTATTTTTAAATGTTGGCTCATTTCACAGCTGCTGGCATAGCCATGTTCAGTGATTTAAGTCTTACGCCTCTGGCCACAGTGAGTCACATCTGTGGGTTTGTACAGCATTTCTCTTTCCTTCAAGTCACTGAATGTTATCTCTGTCTGTGAGTGTGTACGTTTACTCTGCTCCACAATTTTTAGGTGATGAGGTTTTATTCTCGCAGTTGAAATTAGAAAATAGATACTGGAAACAGATATGTAGGGGCACATGTTTCCTGCACATATACCAATTTGAGTATGTCCTAAATGTGTACATGCATAATCAGGTTACACTGGAAAGTGTGGTTTAATCATGAACATGACCCTTCCACCTGCCAACCTCCACCAACTCTACTGAACAGAAGAACTAGCCCACTGATGACGTATAGCCAAAATTCAAAAACATATAGAAAGGGCTCTTGATGTGCTAAAAAGAGCATTTTCCCTCCGAAGTTGACTGTGAACGTATTGAAATATAGTTACTTTACATAAAAACATACCACCAAGACATCCTCTGTACTGAATTAGGCAATTTATTAGGCTCCTATTGTCCATGTCTAGAACGTGAACATGGACTGACATGCATTGTCTCATTTTGTGGATCTTACATGCGTGTAGCCTCCAGCTGGGCCTTTGGTTCTACTTGTCAGTTAGCTCAATGTGAGTAAATGATAAACACAGAATGATATAGAAGCCATAGCAAGAAATCCCACCCAATACCATATACCATTTTTTTTTTTTGCAAAATCAAAATCATATCACAACTCTCTTGTAAAAAATAAATTTCAGAGCAAGGCATTTCATTTGCCTCACTGAGAAAAATAAAGACGTTTCTATCATTTCAGAGCAATGAAATGTCCAACTATGGCTGAAGAGTACACCCTGAGAAGTAAATGATTTTAACAAACCCATTGAGGTTGATAAAGCTGTGTTAACCTAACATTGGGGAGGGACACAAGGTCCAGGCACAAAGGTCCCTGCTCACGTTGGGGGGCAATTCTCCAAGGATGCTGTGTTATAAACATCCTCGTTGTCTTCAATGCTTGAAGCGTCTGTCGAGTCGGGGTCGCTCACCACAATTCCCACCGAAGAGAGACTGGTGATGAACGCGTGCATCCGCTGGGCATAAATGTCTCTAATGTTAAAGTAAGGGAGCTCCTGACACTTCTCTGGCGGGTCCTCACTACACTGGTCCACATCGATGTCCTTTTGCTTCTGGTAGTACTTGGAGAACTTGTTGAAGATAATGGTGATGGGAAGGGCCACCACCAAGATGCCACAGATGATGCACGTGCTGGCGATCAGCTTTCCCACCAAGGTGACTGGGTGGGTGTCTCCATAGCCCACGGTCGTCATGCTGATGGTGGCCCACCACCAGCAGACGGGGATGCTGGTGAGGCTGGAGGTGTGGTCATCTTTCTCCACAGAGTAGATAAGCACAGAAAAGATGGAGATGCCCACTGACAGGAAGAGAAGCAGCAGGCCAACCTCGTGGTAGCTGTGCCTCAGTGTGGCACCGAGAGACCGAAGTCCCACCGAGTGCCGGGCAAGCTTGAGGATTCGGAAAATCCTCATGAGCCTGAGGATCTGGACCACTTTGCCCATGTTCTCAATGTCCTCGCTCTCTTCTTCCTTGGTGTCTACAGCCAATGTGGCATAAAAGGGAACGATGGACACGAAGTCAATTATGTTGAGAGGGTTCTTCCAGAATTTCTTTTGACAGGGAGCGGTAACCAGCCGGATGGCCAGCTCACCCGTGAACCAGGCGATGCACGCGATCTCCACGCCTTCCAGCACAGGGTCGTCCACCTCCCCATCCTCATTCTGGAACTCTGACATGCTGTGGATGCACATGGCCACGATGGAGGCCAGCACCACGCTCAGGGAGGAGATGGCGATAAGCTTGGCTGACAGGCAGTAGGCTGGGTTTTCCATCCGGATCCAGATCTTCTTCCGGAGCTGGCCGAATCGCAGCTTGTCAAACTTCTCCAGCTCCTTCTCAAACAGAGATGACTCTTCGAAGGAGGAGTCGGTACTCACATCGTTGCTCTTCTGGTCCCAGTCCTTCTCGTGGTTCTCCTCCTTGCGCTCCTGGTAGCGGTTACTGCAGCAGGAATCCAGGAAGAGCTCATTGATGCCCCAGTACTCGATCTCCTGGCAGAAGGAGAACACGCACAGCTCCTCCATGACGTGCAGCTTCCCGGTGTAATAGAAGTTCAAGACGTATCTGAACAGCGAGGGGTTGCGATCAAAGTAGTACTCTTTATCGGCCACGCTGTAGTCATCACACAGCTCCAGGATGGCCTCTTCCGAGTGGCAGCTGAGCAGCTTCCCGAGTCTGGTGTGAGGGAAGCGCAGGAGGGTGCTCTGGTCGACCGTCTGCTTAAAGCCCCCCACGTTCAAGTTGACAAGTTCCTCGTCTGGTCCAGGGCGATGGAAAAACTCACCAAACACCATGGTGGATCCAGGCAGTGGAGAGCTGACTGGGAAGGGAGATGAGGGAGTTCACGCTGGCCCTGGAAGGAACACAAGACGGCGTGAGCCCTGTTCCGAGCAGCCGTGCCAAGCTTATTTATAATCTGCCCTTTCCAGGATGCTGGGCTAGGTTAAAAGCTAAAACAGAGGGACTTTCCTGGCTGTCCAGGGGTTGGGACGCCACGCCTCTAGTGCAAGGGCTGCAGATTCAATCCCTGGTCAGGGAACTGAGATCCCATGTGCCACATGACTGGACCAGAAAAAATAAATAAATGAAACAAAAGTCATCTTATAAAGACTACATACCACTAAAAAAAGAAGGCAAAACTGAAAACAGAATAAAAAAGAATACACTATCCCCTTTTGACTAGAAGAAATCCAACATAAAATAGGTTTTTGGTTTTTTAAAAATGGGTTTATATATCCATTTTTTGGAAAAGACTACCATATAATTTTTATGAATTCCCAATTCCTATTTCTCTATTTTTGAAGCACTCATAATAACATGCCATACCCCAAAAGCAATGCATTTGAGATCACTTACACAATACAAGCATCTCCAGCCTCAAGCACAAGCCTTCTTCATTTGGAAATGCTCAGTTCAAACGTGGCAGGCTATTTGCTGCCTGGCTTGTAGCTCGTCTCTCCTGGTCCCTAGGGCTTGGTCAAGCACCCTCAGGAACAGCTCTCTGCTCTGCACCTTGTACACAAGCCACACATCACTGGGGCTCAGATCAGCTCTTACAAAAGATACAGGTTTCCTCTTGTGCTCCCATGTTTCACTCCTTTTAGAGAAAGCTCTATTCCCTATATTTGGATGTGGACGATCAAGAGGATATAATTACCTCCTTGTCCATTAGTATCTTAAAGATACAGTTACACTTCATGGGATGGAGTTTCAGGTACATTCACAAGGGAAGAAAATGACTTAGGGAAACCTTTTTATGTTAATTGCAGTATCAGTTTCCTGACACAAATGTGCTCCTCTGGCATCTCCTTCCTCCCTTCACAAACAGTCTCCTACACACTCCAGATCTTTGATACTCAAGTCTATACGGGCCCAGCATATACAGGCTATTTTAGTTTTGACTCTACCAAGATGTACCAAAACTGTTTTCTTATAGAGAAAATAATAGGTTTTGATCATAACCAATATAATGATGCTTCCTCAGAGCTGATGATGCAAATAAAAGAAAGGTAGGAGATTGTTGTATACTGAGTTCCAACCAAGTGCTAATAAATTTTTGTATATGTCATGTGATTTCATCCTTCCAATACTACACAGTAGGCATATAGGAAAATAAACACTCAGAGAAGTTAAGTCCAAGATCAGGGCTGGTGCACTGGGATGACCCATTGGGATGGGGTGGGGAGGGAGACGGGAGGGGGTTTCAGGATGGGGAACACATGTAAACCTATGGCTGAGTCACATCAATGTATGGCAAAAACCACTACAATATTGTAAATAATTAGTCTCCAACTAAAATAAATAAATTAATTTTAAAAAGAAAAAGTAAAAGATCATAAGATAAGTAAATGGTAAAGCCATGATTTAAACTCAGGTTGATAAACTCCAAAGCCCATGTTATGTACACTACACACATATCCCTCTCATCCCTTTCTGGTTTTTTTTCCTTATTATAATCCAATAATAAAATATAGGTAGTAGTATTATGATCAAAGTGAGTCAAGAATCCTTGGGGTTACTGGGGAACCACCAGTAACCTCTGTCTGGAGAAGCTTCACAACAGAGATTCTATTTAGGTAAATGTTAAAGGTTTAAGCAGAGCTGAGCAATGAGGGCAAAGGACATTCCCAACACTGGGCATCAAAAGGTGGGGACAAGTCAGATTGTAAAGAGAATTGTGAATCAATCTCAAGAGTCTAGACATGGGACTTTCCTGGTGGTCCAGTGGCTAAGACTTCGCCTTCTGATGCAGGTTGTGCAGGCTGGATCCCTGGTTGAGGAGCTAAGATCCCACATGCCTTGTGGCAAGAAAAACCAAACATAAAAGAGAGGCAATACTGTAAAAAAAATTCACTTAAGACTTTAAAAATGGTCCACATCAAAAAAATATCTTTTTTAAAAAATAAATAAAATAGAGGGTCTAGACTTGATCCTGTAGGTAAGACTGCTAAATCACCTCAATCAATAAGTAGACGTGGCTGTATTTGTGACTGTAACTTAGAAAGACCCCACTGACAGCAGAACAGAAGACTGTTGGCAGGAATGACGGGGGCCAAGGAGGTAGAGTTACAACAGAACAGGTGAGAGGATGCAAACTCATAAAGCAGTGGTGTGTATAAAGAGGAGTTGAAAAATTCAAGAAGTTTATAGCTGTGAAACTGCTGCACTCAATATGCCAGAAAATTTGGAAAACTCAGCAGTGGTCACAGAACTGGAAAAAGGTCAGTTTTCATTCCAATCCCAAAGAAAGGCAAAGCCGAAGAGTGTTCAAATTACCATAAAACTGCACTCATTTCACATGCTAGCAAGGTAATGCTCAAAATTCTCCAAGCTAGGCTTCAGCAGTATTTGAACATAGAACTTCCAGATATTCTAGGTGGATTTAGAAAAGGCAAGAGGAATCAGAGATCAAATTGCCAAGATCATAGAAAAAGCAAGGGAATCCCCAAAAACATCTACTTCTGCTTCATTTACTATGCTAAGGCCTTTGACTATTGGATCATAACAAACTGTGGAAAATTCTTAAAGAGATGGGAATACCAGATCACCTTACTTGCCCTCCTGTGAAACCTGTATCCAGGACAAGAAGGAACAGTTAGAACTGGACAAGGAACAATGGACTAGTTCAAAATTAGGAAAGGAGCATATCAATGCTGTATATTGTCACTCTGATTATTTAACATATATGCAGAATACATCATACGAAATGCTAGGCTGGATGACTCACAAACTGGAATCAAGACTGCCAAGAGAAATATAAATAACCTCAGACATGCAGATGATACCACTTTAATGGCAGAAAGTGAAGAAGAATTAAAGAGCCTCTTGATGAAGGTGAAAGAGGAGAGTGAAAAAGCTGGCTTAAACCTCAACATTCAAAAAACTAAGATCATAGCATTCAGTCCCATTACTTCATGGCAAATAGAAGGGTAAAAAGTGGTAAAAGTGACAGATTTTATTTTCTGGGGCTCCAAAATCACTGCAGATGGTGACTGTAGCCACAAAATTAAAAGACACTTGCTTCTTTCAAAAAAACCCATGATAAACCTAGACAGGGTATTAAGAAGCAGAGTTATCAATTTGCCAACAAAGGGCCATATAGTCAAGCTATGGTTTTTCCAGTAGTTATGTATGGATGTGAGAGTTGGACCATAAGGAAAGTTGATCGCCAAAGAATTGATGCTTTTGAACTGTGGTGCTAGAGAAGATTTGAGAGTACCTTGTAGAAGGTGATTGCAGCCATGAAATTAAAAGACGCTTACTCCTTGGAAGGAAAGTTATGACCAACCTAGATATCGTATTAAGAAGCAGAGACATTAATTTGCCAACAAAGGTCCATCTAGTCAATGCTATGGTTTTTCCAGTGGTCATGTATGGATGTGAGAGCTGGATGGTGAAGAAAGCTGAGCACCAAAGAACTGATGCATTTGAACATGTTGAAGAAGACTCTTGAGAGTCCCTTGGACTGCAAGAAGATCCAACAAGTCCATCCTAAAGCAGATCAGTCCTGGGTGTTCATTGGAAGGACTGATGTTGAAGCAGAAACTCCAATACTTTGGCCACCTTGTGCAAAGAGCTGACTCATTGGAAAAGACCCTAATGCTGGGAAGGACTGCAGATGGGAGGAGAAGGGGAAGACAGAGGATGAGATGGCTGGATGGCATTGCTGACTCAATGAACATGAGTTTGGGTAGACTCCAGGAGTTGGTGATGGATAGGGAGGCCTGGCCTGCTGCGATTCATGGGGTCGCAAAGAGTCAGACACGACTGAGCGACTGAACTGAACTGAACTGGACAGGAAGGAGATCAAACCAGTCAATCCTAAAGGAAATCAAACCTGAGTATTCATTGGAAGGACTGATGCTGAAGCTGAAGCTCCAATACTTTGGCTACCTGATGTGAAGGGCTGACTCATTGGAAAAGACATTGATGATGGGAAAGATTGAAGGGAGGAGGAGAAGGGGATGACAGAGGATGACATGGTTGGATGGCATCACTGACTCAATGGATATGAGTTTGAGCAAGCTCCAGGAGATAATGAAGGACAGGGAAGGCTGGCATGCTGAAGTTCATGGGGTTGCAAAGAGTCGAACAACTTAGTGACTGAACAACAAGTAAAGTAGAATCAAGAGGACTTGGTCTTTGATTGGAAGGAAAAGATAAGGAAGAGGAAAGTCAAAATGAAGATGTGTTTTCTACTCTGCACACCCGGATGACATCATTAGAGGAAACATAAAGATCAGGTAGGAATTGCTTGTCCTTATGTTTACAAAGAGACAAAGCTGTCAGCAAGACAAGAGATTCCACCTCTGAAAAGAACACTCCAGAGAGCACAGCCTGAAAACACAGCCCTCTGCCATCTACCCTAGGAGGAAGCTCACTGTGAGAGAGAACACAAGGCTACTTGCTCCATTTGCTCTGGATGCACCAGCACTGACAATGTTTCCATGAAACCAGAGACCACAGCCTGGCATAGCAAAACACTTCACAGATGTGCTGACCTCTCTAAAAGACAGGATTTTTTCCTGCCTCAGCTTTCTATTTTTAGTTAGAGATCTTCTTTGAAGGACCTAAATCAGAGCTCATGGCGTGGTCCAAATATTTATGGAACCTCAGATCTCTGAAAGCAGGCTTGTGTTCGTGGCAAATACAAGAGTAAAATGTTCCAAGGAATGAGTTTTAGCTAAGCTAGCATTAAGGCTTTCATGGACATTTTCTTCTGGTGGATTATTTTTTATCTCCTTAGCTTTCCCGGAAACCCACATGGTTGAAAGCCACTGTCTCCCTTCATGATACAACCTGCTGAAGTCAGTCTCATAATCAGAGAGTGTGAGATTTCCCAACTGTTCCAAAATCACTTTTCCAAAGAACACTGTTATCAGCCATAATAGCTGTCTTCCTGTTCTCTCCTCCTTGCTTTGTATTCACTCTATGCCAGTAAAAAAGAGCCTATTCTGAGGTCCACTCATTCCACAAAAAGTGTTAGTCGTTCAGTCACGTCCAACTCTTTTCGACCCCATGGACTATAGCCTGCCAAGGCTCCTCTGTCCATGGAATTCTCCAGGCAAGAATACTGGAATGGGTTGTCATTCCCTTCTCCAGGGGACTGTTCCCAACCCAGGAATCAAACCTGGGTCTCCTGTTTGGCAGGCAGATTCTTTACCACCTGAGCCACCAGGGAAGCCCTCATTCCACAAAGCCTAATCACAATAGCAACACACATCACAAAAGCAGGGATCTCTAATTATGGGACTTTAAGAGGAAAGAAAAAAGAAAGCAGCTCTATATTAGATCAAATGCTTCAGCTCAGAGGACAAGATGAGATTCTCCACATCATGGCTGCCAGAGTACACTGCTGCTTTCCTTGGCTGGGTCTGGCCCACAGCAGCCTATGGAGAGCAAGAAAGAAGACCTCATCTTTATAGACTACGGGAAGGTTCCCTTACATGAAGCTAGTCCCTGGCCAATTACCATTGGTCCTTATATCATCCGCTCCTCACTATTACCTTGAGATTTTGCAGGTAAGGAAGCAGGATTAGAAGAGATGGGCATCACACAGCTATTAACGGTTAGAGCAAAACTCAAGTCAGGGCTCCCTATGTCAGCTCCTCTGCTCTGCAGTGTGCTGGTTCACCCACTCAAAGAAGTAAGTAAGAAAAGTAGATAACGAACATCTCTATTTGTAAGACTGCTATATTCAAGCCAGCATTTAACAGCATCATTCATTCCCATTCAGAAAATACTATGTGTCAAAAGTATATTTATATATATATATATTTATAGAGTCACAAAGAGTCAGACACAACTGAGTGACTGAACTGAACTGAACTGTAGTATATCTTATATATAATTATCTTATATATATTTTATACATGAAGCTATATGTAAACATACATATAAAGGGATGTATATAATATACATATAGTGTGAACCATATTTAGAGAGAGAATTATACATATGCTAAATAAAGATTTGGGTCAATTCCTCTATAAGTGAGACAAATCTCCTTAATTTTGACTAAAAATACAAAAAAAAGTTTTGATTATATAAAAGTAAAATTTTGGTATGGAAAACCATGCCATAAGCAATGTTAAAAAATATTTGCCACTTATATCACAGATAAGTGGTTAATATACCTAGCACATAAAAGCCTTTAGACAGAGAAGAAAAAAAGAAAATATAGAAAAATGGGCCATATACGAATAGCCAGTTTACCAAAAAAAAAAAAAAATGTCAATGGGTCTTAAAACAGGAAAACAATGTTCCACTTTGCTCATAGTAAGATAAATGCACATTAAAATTATGGAGCAGTATCATATCTAATGGGCTTCCTAGGTGGTTCAGTGATAAAGAATTCACCTGCCACGCAGGAGACATGAGTTTGATCCCTGGGTTGAGAAGATCCCCTGAAGAATGAAATGGCAACCCACTCCAGTATTCTTGCCTGGGAAATCCCACGGACAGAGGAGCCTGGAGGGCTTCAGACCATGGGGTCACAAAGAGTCAGACATGACTTAGCGACTAAACAACAACAAATCATATCTAATACCAAAATGGGAAAAAATACAAAAATTGAGCTACATACTCTATTACTGAGTATGTGTGGAAGCAGGCACTTTTGCACACTGAAACTGGGAAAACAAAATGAAGGGAAACTCTTATGAAGGGGAATTTAGAAATACTGAGCAAAACTGCCCAAAAATTGGGAGAAAATATTTGCAAGTTATTGGGCTTCCTTGGGGCTCAGATGGTAAAGAATCTGCCTCCAATGCAGGAGACAACAAGTTCAATCCCTGGGTCAAGAAGATGCCCTGGAGAAGGGAATGGCAACCCACTCCAGGATTCCTGGTTCAATTCAGTTCAGTTCAGTTCAGTCGCTCAGTCATGTCTGACTCTTTGTGACACCATGAACCACAGCATGCCAGGGCTCCCTGTCCATCACCAACTGCCAGAGTCTACCCAAACCCATGTCCATTGAGTTGGTGATGCCAGCCAACCATCTCATCCTCTGATGTCCCCTTCTCCTCCTGCCCTCAATCTTTCCCAGCATCAGGGTCTTTTCAAATGAGCCAGAATTCTTAGCCTGGATAATTCCATGGTCAGAGGAGCCTGGTGGTCCATGAGGTCACAAAGAGTCAGACACAACTGAGTGACTAATACTTGACTTGACTTGATAGATCTAATAGGAGTCTAGAATCCAGAATAGATTTAAAAAATAAAAAACTCTTACAACTCAACAGTAAAAAGACAAATGGGCAAAGGATTTTATAGACATTTCTTCAAAGATAATAAATGGCCAAAAAATACATGAAAAGATGCTCAACATCATTGGTCACTAAGAAACACAAGTTAGGGTCACAATGAGCTACCACTTCACACAACTAGGATGGATATAATCAAAAAGTAATAATAATACAAGCCTTGTGTTATAACACAGTGTTTGTGACAATGCAGAGAAATCAGAACCTTCAAGCATAATGAGTAGCAATGGAAAATGGTGCGACCAGTTTGGAAAACAGTGACGGAATGATAGAATTAAAATCTCACCATTGTGCAACTCATAATAAAATAACAGATCTGAGTGTGCTCATAAACAGCTGCTAAAACTCAGTTAAAAAACGAATAGGGAACACCACAATGGTTAATTCAGAGGAACAATACCTGAACTCACTGTTCAAGCCAGTGTAACAAAAAGAGACAAGGCAGAATGTGCCTCCTGATGGAAACACGTACACAATTGTGAACTATCCCAGCCAAAAAATAAACTAAGACATGAATCTGATCTAGTTCTAGGTCTCACAGTTGAAATCAAATAAGATATTTCAGAGGAACACATTCAAAGACACTATAGGGATGCAATCAGCAAAAACCAGACTGTGGGAAATTATACAGGACAAACGATGGATCAAATAAATGACACAGCAAATAGACTCAGTGTGTGGCTTTGTGTGGATACTGATTTGAGCTAGCCAAATGCTTTCAAAAATATATATATGAAAATCAGGAGTATCTAAACACTAAACTGGACACTTGATAATGTAAAATTATAATTGCTCATTTTTTCAATGTGCTAATGGTATTATAATTATGCTCTTAAAAAACCTTTATCTTTTGGAAATATATGCTAAGATTTTATGGTTAAAACTTTGTTGTATTGAAAATTTACTTCAAAATAATTCATTGGTGTGGGGTTTGGAGGACAGGGAGGAGTCACTGATCATACAAGATGGCTATGAATTAATAATTATGACAATTATTTTAACTGAGTGACAGGTACAGAGGAATTTAATGAATTATTCTCTTTTTTGTACATATTAAAATTCTCCATCAAAAAAATGGTTTAAGAAAAATCTACTAAGCACCTTGCGTGGCTATGCACTGTGATACATGTTTTCATATACTTTACTGTGCACCCTTTAATTCCCAGTAACTCACGCAGTACCTCAGTATAAGCAATGAATAATTATCTTTGAATGAATGACTTCATTTAATTCTCCCACAGTCCTAGAGGTAGATCTTATACCCTGTGTCACAAATGGAGAAACCTGAGGCTCAGGATTTAGCCAATATTATACAGATTTATAGAGCAAACTTTTTCCACTATGCTTCAAACATTTAACTTTTTTAACTGGAAGGAGGAAGGTGGATTAACTGGTTGGTCTTCAATTTTATATATTTGATCAGTCAGCCTCAGTAAAGAGTGCTATATACTCTGGTAGGGGATTTGGTACTAGCATGTGAAGGATATATGTGGTCTCTGATCAGGAACATCTATGTGTACCAAAGGCATGTGGCCACGAGGTAGAAAACTGAAGTGCTATTTTCATTCTCTTCCTCAAGAGCTTCACTTCACTGCATCAATCCTCCTGCCTACTATCAATACAAATCACTCACAGTGAGAACACCATATACTGTATTTGGCCACCTTGTATCTCCTGGTGTTTGTAAGACTGAAAAGAAAGAAAAAAGATGTCAAAAACCCAAGATATTCTCTGGCAGCTTAAACTAAACACCACGTTGATCTACTTCTCTCCAAGTGGCATCCATAAAGCCTTTCCAAAGCCACTAACCTCTCACCACCCTCTTTGCTTCATGCTCTCAAACTCACTTTATAAATGCTCTCAAAACTGTCTTTTAAAGGTTGACACATATCCATGCACACATGTGCATAGGTGGCTTTGATAATGCACTTGATTTGCTCAAAAAAGTAACAAAGGCATAACAAATACAAGCCACTTGTACGTGCTTTATTGGGCAGAATCACTCTTTAAAATCAATTCCATAAAAGTAAACAAACAGACAAAAAAAACTAGATTCTTTTTTCCTTCCCACTCATCCAAAATCTACATTAGTCTTATCATCAAGGGAGAAGAGGAGGCATTTTTCTGCATTAATACTGCCATCTTTATGGAATAATCATCTGGAAAAGCTGTACTTCATTCTATTAACTTTCAAAGAAAAATCATATTATGTGTTTTAAAAGGGTGCTGTGCTGTGCTTAGTTGATCAGTCACGTCCCACTCTGTGCGACCTCATGGACTCTAGCCCACCAGGCTCTTCTGTCCATGGGAATTCTCCAGGCAAGAATACTGGAGTGGGTTGCCATGCCCTCCTCCAGGGAATCTTCCCAACCCAGGGATCAAACCCTGGTCTCCTGCACTGCAGGCAGATTCTTTACCATCATGCTAAATTCTATTTCCAGCCATACTGTATGAGAATATTCCAAATAAAATGAAACAAATGTAAACAGAAGTGAAAATTACAGTGCCTTTATAGTTCTCTTTATCCTTAGTTATCTTTATGTCCTTATAGTTACCTTTATCATCTTTATCCTTCTCTTTATTGCCTGTATAGTTCTCTTTATCCTCCACAACTCTGACCATTACTGTCACCACACTCCAAGCTTTTCTATGGTGGGGACCATGTCTTGTCATCAGCACAGCCCCAGTCCCTTATGCTAAGTACTGCCCATGGTCTAGTGAAAGATAGTCATTTTGATCTGGAAGAATCAATAAAAACTATCACTGTGAACAGATGGAGCACAGAGCATTTGGGGGCAGTGAAACTATCCTATATGATGCTGTGATGGTCCATACATGCTACTATATGTTTGTCAAAACCCATAGAATATTCCACACCAAGAGTGAACCCTAATATGCATGATGGACTTAAGTCAATAATAATATGTTAGTATTGGCTATCAATTGTAATAAACACTGCACCAAGGCAAGATGTTAAAAGTAGGATGAACTGTGTGGATAAGGGGAGGGTGTACGTGGGAACTCAGCAATTTCTGCACAATTTTTCTGTAAACTGTTCTTTAAAAAAAGAAACAGACTGGTGCAGCGAGATTTCCCGGGGGGGAGGGAGGAGGGAGGGGGGACCCGGAGGGGAAGCATATGTAAACCCATGGTGATATCATAACAATGTATGGCAAAAACAATAATAAAAAAAAAAAAAGGAAAAAAGAAAAGAAACAAAACCACTGCTTTTGTGAAAGAGCTAGCAGAAGGCTTTAGATCAGGCATGGTGAAATGACATGCCTCCAGTGACCAAACAACCAAAGAAGTAAGTTACAGAACTGAAGTGGGCTGGTTGGGACGGTGGTGAACCACCCAGGTTTATCTCAGAGGCAAAGGCTACTCAGCATGAGTCCTTTTTGAGAACTGAAGGCCAGTCTGGGTGTATCATACAGTGTCCCTAGAAAACCCAGAAATCCTAATTTTTACGTGGGATATCTCATCATTAATCAGAATTGATCCAAAAAGTCTTTAACACTATAGGAAGTGTTAGTCATGCAGTTGTGTCCAATTCTTTGGGACCTCATAAACTATAGCCCACCAAGATCCTCTGTCCATGGGATTTCCCAGTCGAGAATACTGGAAAGGGTTGCCATTTCTTTCTCCAGGGGATCCTCTCAACGAAGGGATTGAACTCGGGTCTCCTGAATTGGAGGCAGATTCTTTACCATCTGAGTCACCTATATAGCTCAAGCAAAACTGTGTCTCTGGGTCCAGTGCTGCCAGTAAGGCCTTAATCTGGGACCAGAGCAAGATTCTTCTCAGCTCCAGCACCATAGCACTCATTTCAGGCCAGGCTAACTCAAATGGACACAAATGGAGCCTTGTCACAGTAAGGAGTGTCACTTCCTCAAGTCTGAACTGCAAACCACAAAAGAGGGTGGGCCACATGGACAACAGGATCTTCCAAAGTTGACCTGCTGTGATTCCCAGCACACAGCAACCCAGTCCTTCCAGGTCAGCCCTCACCCTTCCTTCCTCAGTCATCTACCCCAATTGCCCCATGGATTTTTACAAACAGAAGAGTCTCCTGGATGTTGAACCCTCATTTCTGTCACTAGGCTTTTCCTCCCCTTCCTTTGGTAAATGCTGGCATCAGAGAAAACAGCAGATAGGCAGCTCTTACCCTTGTGGTGTTGATGTCACACACTCTGCCCTCATCCTGCCCAGCGGAATGTCCATCATCATCCAAGAAGCTCCGGTCTTCTCCCCTCACCAGAAAGTGTGGGGTACAGAGGCATTTAGAAGCCAAAAAGAAAAGAATCCTGTTCTCTTGTTGTACCGGCTGAAGCAATCGATGGGAAATCACTCTCACCTGCAGAAGAAAATATCAGTCACGTTGTAACTCCAAGGAGAAGACACATCCAAGAAGTTTCATCTCAGACTCAATGCTCTGGGTAATTTACTAATTAGACTCATATCACAGAGCCCAGTCAAACTCCCAGGGACCCATCACTCCCCTTGGTCATGTGGCTATGGAGACATCACAAAATGATTCGCAACCACTTTTAGGCTCCAGGACTCAGATCCTGACTGGAGTGGACACCTGAAACATCTCCACTGACCCCAAGGCCAACAAAACATCCATAACATGAGGTCCTAAAATTAGGATGTTAGTCACTCACCTCCCACACTGCTTCTTCCAGGAGCATCATTTTCCTAGCTAATTCATTAAGGATATACTTATAAAAAGACCCTGATGTTGGGAAGGATTGAGGGCAGGAGAAGGGGGCGACAGGGGATGAGATGTTTGGATGGCATCACCAACTCAGTGGACATGAGTTTGAGCAAACTCCAGGAGACAGTGGAGGACAAGGAAGCCTGGCTTGCTGCAGTTCATGGTGTCGCAAAGAGTCAGACATGACTTAGCAGCTGAACAACAACAACATATTTATAAACTTCTAACTGAATACCTTTAATCCATGTTAGAGACCAAGTTTTGAGTGTGACTGAACTAACAGAATGAATACTGCTGCTCTAATTTGAAATCAATAGGTTCCAAAGGCTGGCCAAATTCAGTGTTGCTTCACTGATCACTGTCATCTTTCACAGATCAGAAATGACTACACATGTTAGGTCAAAGTCCTCTAGTCGATGCGTGTGTGTGTGTGTGATGTATGACGGAGAGTTAATATGAAAGTAAGAGGACAAATTTCATTTTTTTCTCTCTGAATAAATTAAAGAAAGAAAAGAAAAAAACTTTGCTTACCAACAAGCTAAGCCTTGCCTCATGGTGGTGCTTTCCCATGGTGGTATCTAAGCATCTACCTATCGATTTTCATGTTTTCCAATCAATGCTAAGTTCAAAGGGGAAGCGGGGAAGATAAAGAAGAAACGATTGATCCTGAGCTTCAGAAAGAAGTGAAAGACATGCTTCCAGCTGGCAGTCACTGCAAACTTGCATTATAGCCGGCTCTGCCTGATATTATCCGGGCACTGGGATTACAAACAAGATGCAGCACCTGCCTCTCCCCCATCTCAGGATCCCACAGGACTGAAGTCAAAGCACAAACATTTGGAGGTGTCCTACCAACATCTGAGGGCAATGGGGCGGTGAGCAAAGCAGCAACCACAAGCCGGTCCCAACAAGGGCCAGAGCAACCCTACAGCAAATTTCCACCTCTAACAGAGTGGACAATGAGGAAGGGTACAGAAAAAGTGCAGCTCAACCCACACTGAACTTCTATGACTGGGATCCTTGGCAGAAGAGGTAGAGAAATTTCAACACGGATAAATAAAATCCAGGAGCTAGCCTCCTCCCCCTTCTCCTCCTCTGTCCTCATCTCCCCCTCTCCCTCCTCCTTGTTCAACCCCTCCTCCTTCTTACAGTCCTCCCCCTCCTCATCATCTTCCTCTTCTTCCTCCTCCTTCCCCTTTCACCGTCCCCTCCCGCCTCCATCTCCACCTCCTCCTCTTCCTTATTCTCTTCCTCCTCCCCCTTATTGTCCTGCCCCTCCTCCTCCTCATCTTCTTCTTCCTCCTCCTCCACGGCCTCCCAGCAGCACCTCAAAGGGTTAGCCTCAGATATTTGTGTTCCCCTTGAAACGTAGAAATGTCGTGCCTTGTTTAAAGGGTACAACACAGAAATATAGGCTTCCTTTCCCTCCCAGTCACCTTTCCAAAAGTAGCACATTTTAAAGGAAGGTAAGATTAACCTAGCTAGGAGACAATTAACTAACTACAAACAGCTTTGATATAACTACATTAATTACTGAAGAAAAAAAAATCAAGTCCTTAGGCTATTCAGCACTTCTAAGAAACAGTACTACTGGGCACTGGCTCATCACCTTCTCAGGGTGGGGCTGGTCCTGGGACAGACTGTGACCTTAGCCAAATACATTATTTTTTCAGAAACTGGAGCCCAGTGGGCATCAATGTCTAATGCATGAACATCAGGCTGTCTCTTTCTCTCTTCTTCCCCTGAAAATCAGAATTGTTGGGCCTTGCCTCATTTCCCCTCACCATGATTTCTGTCCAAAAGACTGGGTTTTTGGAAAACACGTAAAATCAGTCAATACTTCTCTATGTGAATTTATGTAAGTTCTGGCAGCTCTATAGTGGGGTTAATGGTGACCTCTTCCAAGGGGACTTATGCCATACCCACACCCAGAGCCCCTGTCCTTGCAACAGACCACTGGCAACCCGTACCTCCACAGGAGACACTCAAACACAGTTCTGTCTCAGTCTCATTTGAATGCAGAGTTCCCAATGGCAAGGAGAGATAAGAAAGCCTTCCTCAGTGATCGGTGCAAAGAAATAAAGGAAAACAATAGAAGAGGAAAGACTAGAGATCTCTTTAAGAAAATTAGAGATATCAAGGGAATATTTCATGCAAAGATGGGCTCAATAAAGGACAGAAATGGTATGGACCTAACAGAAGCAGAAGATATTAAGAAGAGGTGGCAAAAATACACAGAAGTACTGCACAAAAAAGATCTTCACGACCCAGAAAATCACAAAGGTGTGATCACTCAGCTAGAGCCAGACATCCTGGAATGTGAAGTCAAGTGGGCCTTAGGAAGCATCACTATGAACAAAGCTAGTGGAGGTGATGGAATTCCGGCTGAGCTATTTCAAATACTAAAAGATGATGCTGTGGAAGTGCTGCACTCAATATGCCAGCAAATTTGGAAAACTCAGCAGTGGCCACAGGACTGGAAAAGCTCAGTTTTCTTTTCTTTTTTTTTTTTTTTTTTGTGATAAGTATCTACCTTTTATTTCTTTTTTTTTTTTTTCCTTTACTTTATTGTGTTGGTTTTGCCATACAGTAACATGAAACCGCCACGGGTCTACACATGCTTCCCCTCCAGAGCCCCCTCCCTCCCCCCTCCAGACTCCCTCCCCCTGGGACATCCCAGTCCAGAAACTATAAAACTCCTAGAGGATAACATAGGCAAAACACTCTCTGACATAAACCAAAGCGGGATCCTCTATGACCCACCTCCCAGATTATCAGAAGTAAAAGCATGAATAAACAAATGGTACCTAATTAAAATTAAAAGCTTCTGCACAACAAAGGAAACTATAAGCAAGGTGAAAAGACAGCCCTCAGAATGGGAGAAAATAATAGCCAATGAAGCAACAGACAAACAATTAATCTCAAAAATATACAAGCAACACCTACAGCTCCATTCTAGAAAACTAAAAGACCCAATCAAAAAGTGGGCCAAAGAACTTAACAGACATTTCTCCAAAGAAGACATAAAAATGGCTAACAAACACATGAAAAGATGCTCAACATCACTCATTATCAGAGAAATGCAAATCAAAACCACAATGAGGTACCACTTTACACCAGTCAGAATGGCTGCCATCCAAAAGTCTACAAGCAATAAATGCTGGAGAAGATGTGGAGAAAAGGGAACTCTCTTACACTGTTGGTGGGAATGCAAACTAGTACAGCCACTATGGAAAACAGTGTGGAGGTTCCTTAAAAAGCTGCAAATAGTCCTGCCATATGACCCAGCAATCCCACTGCTTGGCATACAGACCGAGGAAACCAGAATTGAAAGAGACACATGTACCCCAATGTTCATCGCTGCATTGTTTACAATAGCCAGGACATGGAAGCAACCTAGATGCCCATCAACTGATGAATGGATAAGAAAGCTGTGGTACATATACACAATGGAATATTACTCAGCATTAAAAAAAAAAATTCATTTGAAGCAGTTCTACTCAGATGGACAAAACTGGAGCCCATTATCCAGAGTGAAGTAAGCCAGAAGCAAAAACAACAATACAGTATATTAACACATATATATGGAATTTAGAAAGACGGTAACGAGAACCCATCATGCGAGACAGCAAAAGGAACACAGATGTACAGAATAGACTCGTGGACTCTGTGGATGAGGGTAAGGGTGGGATGATATGGGAGAAGGGCTTTGAAACAAGTTAATTATCATATGTCTAATCAATCGCCAGCCCAGGATTGATGCTCGGGGCTGGTGCAGCGAGATTTCCTGGGGGGGAGGGAGGAGGGAGGGGGATTCTGGAGGGGGAGCATATGTAAACCCATGGTGATATCATGACATTGTATGGCAAAAACAATTTAAAAAATAAATAAATAGATTAAAAAAAAGTGGGCCAAAGAACTTAACAGACGTTTCTCCAAAGAAGACATAAAAATGGCTAACAA
This sequence comes from Antilocapra americana, assembly GCA_007570785.1. Lineage (NCBI taxonomy): Eukaryota > Metazoa > Chordata > Mammalia > Artiodactyla > Antilocapridae > Antilocapra > Antilocapra americana. The sequence goes on from ML660778.1 coordinate 2,383,467, forward strand.
ACACATGAAAAGATGCTCAACATCACTCATTATCAGAGAAATGCAAATCAAACCCACAATGAGGTACCACTTTACACCACTCAGAATGGCTGCCATCCAAAAATCTAGTAATAAATGCTGGAGAGGATGTGGAGAAAAGGGAACTCTCTTACACTGTTGGTGGGAATGCAAACTAGTACAGCCACTGTGGAAAACAGTGTGGAGATTCCTTAAAAAACTGCAAATAGACCTGCCATATGACGCAGCAATCCCACTGCTGGGCATATACACCGAGGATACCAGAATTGGAAAAGCTCAGTTTTCATTCCAATCCCAAAGAAAGGCAATGCCAAAGAATGCTCAAACTACCGCACAACTGCATTCATCTCACACGCTAGTAAGGTAATGCTCAAAATCCTCCAAGCCAGGCTTCAGCAATACATGAACCGTGAACTTCCAGATGTTCGAGCTGGTTTTAGAAAAGGCAGAGGAACCAGAGATCAAATTGCCAACATCTGACGGATCATCAAAAAAGCAAGAGAGTTTCAGAAAAACATCTATTTCTGCTTTATTGTCTATGCCAAAGCCTTTGACTGTGTGGATCACAATAAACTGTGAAAAATTCTGAAAGAGATGGGAATACCAGACCATCTGACCTATCTCCTGAGAAACCTGTATGCAGGTCAGGAAACAACAGTTAGAACTGGACATGAACAACAGACTGGTTCCAAATAGGAAAAGGAGTACATCAAAGCTATATACTGTCACTCTGCTTATTTAACTTATATGCAGAGTACATCATGAGAAACGCTGGGCTGGATGAAGCACAAGCTGGAATCAAGGTTGCTGAGAGAAATATCAACAAGCTCAGATATATAGATGACACCACCCTTATGGCAGAAAGTGAAGAAGAACTAAAGAGCCTCTTAATGAAAATGAAAGAGGAGAGTGAAAAAGTTGGCTTAAAGCTCAAAATTCAGAAAACTAAGATCATAGCATCTGGTCTCATCACTTCATGGCAAATAGATGGGGAAACAGTGGCAGACTTTATATTCTTGGGCTCCAAAATCACTGCAGATGGTGACTGCATGAAATTAAAAAGATGCTTACTCCTTGGAAGAAAAGTTATGACTAACCTAGACAGCATGTTAAAAAGCAGAGACATTACTTTGCCAACAAAGGTCCCTCTAGTCAAGGCTATGGTTTTTCCAGTAGTCATGTATGAATATGAGAGTTGGACTATAAAGAAAGCTGAGCACATAAGAACTGATGCTTTTGAATTGTGGTGTTGGAGAGGACTCTTGAGATTCCCTTGGACTGCAAGGAGATCAAACCAGTCCATCCTAAAGGAAATCAGTCCTGAATGTCCATTGGAAGGACTGATGTTGAAGCTGAAACTCCAATACTTTGGCCACCTCATGGGAAGAACTGACTCACTGGAAAATACCCTAATGCTGGGAAGGATTGGGGGCAGGAGGAGAAGGGGATGACAGAGGATGAGATGGCTGGATGGCATCACCGACTCAATGAACATGGGTATGGGTGGACTCCGAGAGTTGGTGATGGACAGGAAGGCCTGGCGTGCTGTGATTCATGGGGTCGCCAAGAGTCGGACACGACTGAGCAACTGAACTGAACTGAACTAAACAATACACCAGGAACCTTCCCATTTTACTGGTGGGACACTGAGGCTCAAAGATACAGTTTGCCCAAAGCTCCACACCTGTGAGTACCAGAGATGGGATTCAAACTCAGGTAGGTCTGCCTGATTTCAATGACTATAGAAAATAAAGATCCTCTTCTAGCCCTTGGGGAAAATTAAGGAAGCATTGGGAGAGAAAGCAGATGTGGCCCAAACCAGCAGGTTTGAGGGGAAGAAAAATGTGTACATCTGACACATTCCCCTCTTCCTGCTGAACAATCCCACCAAATGGTTCTGTTTCTGTGTTCCCATCATCCCTATCTGTGTGCAACTGTTCAAAGAAAAAAGACTGGAGCATTCGTGATTTTGCACTTATGCTGGTTTCTGACTTTGTTGAGTGATTCAGCAGGATCCTGGCAAAACACACCAAGCTCATTCAAGTATCTCCAGCCTCTCAGAATTCCTCTCTTCACAGGACAAAGGGAGACCTTTGGTGGCAGCCCTGGGCTCCCATCCAGCCTGACTGTATTTCCTGCTGGGTTGACTAGAGCTTTCCAAAATGAACATGATGTCCGCCTCCAATACTGAGAGGGGAAAGGTGAAGATTAAGTGGCAGATCAGACTCTTTCATCACCCCTGGAACACAACAAGGAGAATCAAATGGACGAGCAGACAAGTACACAAGACTGATAACGATGTCCTGCCTCATTCTCCCAGAGAATCACAGGAATAATGCTGCTGTCTCAAAATTAAACTTTAAAATCAGTGTCTGAGAACTTAAAGCAGACACTCCAAGTGACCTTGCAGCCTAGGTCTGCGTCCTCTGAGTTTGCAGAGAATGCGGAGAGCACCTGCCACGGCCCTGCTCACATTCTTCTGAAATGTTGTCACTTCAGCACCGCCCACGAGACTGAGAAGCCTGCAGCTAGGGACAGTGTCCTAATATTAATCTTCAAATTAATTGTCTCTGTTACACAGTGACACCTGACAGGTTTTTGTTTTTTGTCTTCTGGCCAATTCCTCTTCCCCAAGCCAACAAGACTAAAAAGTAAATTAATTAAAAGAATCAATGTGGATAATGAAAGGCAGAGGGTCAGCAATAGAAGCAGAGGATGAAAGTGTCAAAGATCAAAATTGGTTGCCAAGACCCATTCCAGCACTTTCTAAAGGAGAAGAGTTTTATCTTGAAGACACAGCATCTCCGACACAGATATGATACATCTTGAGTGGGGTTTTAAGTCTCTAGAGCTCAGTTTCAGATATCATTACATACCCCCAAATGTCCCCTTGTTCTGACTCTCAGCTCCTTGAGGCACCCGCTGGTGATTTCAGTTCCCAGGTTCCTTGCCAACACAGAATAAGCTATGCAGCTGACACAAGTGTCCACTCTGTCCACCACTTCTATTTAAAAAGTGGAACTTTGTAAAGCAAAAAGAAGTTTATTTACTCTGCTCTGGACATCTGAGTTTCTGAAGTCGCAAGTCTAAGAGAGAGCTGACTCCGATCTGTGATAAGGCTACCAGGTAAATGACACCGTGGAGCACCCTCCTAGGAACCTGCCAACTTCCCTGGAGACATGCTGACCTTGTAAACTTCTATAGCAGGGACTCTTAGCCTCAGCACCACTGACACTTTGAGGCCGGATAATTCTTTTCTCCTGGGGGATGTCCTATGCACTATAGGACATTTAGCAGCATCTCTGGCCTCTACCCAAAGGCTTCCCAGGTGGCTCAGTCATAAAGAATCCACCTGCCAATGCAGGAGACACAGGTGCAATCCCTGGGTGGGGAAGATGCCCTGGAGGAGCAAGATCCTTCCTGGAGGAGGAAATGGCAACCCACTCCAGTATTCTTGCCTGGGAAATTCCATGGACAGAGGAGCCTGGTGGGCTACAGACCATGGGGTCACAAGAAGCGAGGCATGACTGAGCGACTGAGTATGCACCCATCCACTGGACTCTACCTACTAGATGCCAGCAGTATACCTCCTTCCTGCCCCCCAGAGTGTGACAATCAAAATGTCTCCAGATACTGCCAAATGTAGCCTCAAGAGCAAAATCAATAAGCAGAGTGAAAAACACCTCAGACACCTATATGGGAGCTGGAAGTTCAGAAAGGTCAGAACGACAGATTGTACTAATACTTCATCTGCTGACAGGGGCTGGGGAAATTTCCCCAAAATACTTATTCTTTTAGAATTCAGTGCTGGCAGTTCTGGTGTCAGACAAGCAAAATTTTGCAAATGAGGAAAGATAAAAGCAAGGTTAACCTTTTGTTGAAAGTCAAAGCATGCGTCACACAGCCTGAATCTTGAGTCTAGTGTAAAGATTAGTGATTTTCTCAGTGAGTCGGTCTCCTGTTTGCTAACATTTTCAGTGCTAGAATAACACCCAGGACAGCACATTCATCCAGTTTCAAAGATGTGGCCTACTTCCTGAGGGGTGGGAGCTCCTGTTGGCCACACCCACTCCTAATCAAATCTGCCAGTCTCTTCCACAAAATATCAGTTTGGTGGTCTTGTCCCTATTCATCATCTACAAACCAATTTCCACTAAAATCTAAGAGTAATGATGCGATACGAGTACAAAGAAAAGGTGAAAGTTGACCCTACCTCTAGCTTGCTTCATTAGTAAGAACTGTAAGGGTTTTGCTTAAATAAAGCTAAAATAATGCAATCAGGACACCACAGAAGAATTTAATGTGCCAGCACAATCATATTTAAATCCTATAATCCAAAGCAGTCAGAATAATACAACCCTGTCTAGTTATTTCAAAAAGTAGTTTACTAAGAATATCTATCTCCAAATGACTTATTTTTTCCAAATTATCAAATTTCAGTGGTGAATGAACATGTGGACACAGAGCAGACGGGGAGGGCGGCATAAACTAGGGGACTAGCACTGACATAATACACTGCCATGTGTAAAACAGCAGGTGGGACAGGAAGCTCAATTGGTGCTCTAATGGCCGGGGGGGGGGGGGAGTGAGAGGGAGGCTCAAGAGGGAAGGGATATAGGTACACACAAAGATGATTCACTTTGTCGTATAGCAGAAACTAATCCAACACTATAAATCAATTATACTCCAATAATAAAATAATAAATAAATAAAATGTGAAAGTCGCTCAGTCATTGTCTGCTCTTTGTGACCCCACAGACTATACAATCCATGGAATTCCCCAGGCCAGGATACTGAAGTGGGTAGCCTTTCCCTTCACCATGGGATCTTTCCAACCCAGGGATCAAACCCAGGTCTCCCATATTGCAGGTGGATTCTTCACCACCTGAGCCACAAGGGAAGCCCAAAATATAAATATAGGGGCCATTAAAAAAGAAATAACTTAAGTCAACAGGAAAAATCTTTAAATTAACAAAGATTTTTTTTTTCCTTCCTTTTGCTCTGTCTCAAGAAGAAAATGAAAGCTTCCCAGGGTCTAAAATACTCAGGAATTAAAAATAAATTGATAGTGATTCTGGTATTCAGAGAGAAAACCAGTAAGTGCTTGCTAAAGCAAGGCCTCTTAATGATATTTGAAAGGTTAATACAAATTATACTTCTCTTGGCCATCCAGAATGAGTGAATGCAATACCACCCCCAGAAATCCCAAGGGCTACAAGCGTGGTAACTGAACACCACTGTCCTCCCCCAGGGTTCTGTTCCTAAACGACCTCCCCTGGGGAGCAGTAAAAGGCAGCAGGCCGATGCTGAGTCATCTTCAAACACAACCCACAAACAGGAAGGTAAGGAGGGTCCTGCGGAAGGCTGTGCACCTCATAAGGAAAAGCAAAACCACATTTCATGTGGCCCTCCTCCACGACTGCCACCGTTCCACTGGTCCCAGGGAGGAATGCCCTGGCTACCTCCACTTTGCAGGAGTCCCCCAGCTTTATAGCTGACAAGCAGGGGTTCAGCCTGCAGCCAGGAAACATGAAAATCATCCCACCTGGGGACTTTAGACTTTGAGTTCAGTCTTATCTGTCCCCACGTTTGCAATGACATGACTGATGCATGCAGCATCTACACTAACACAGTGATAAAAAGATCAACTGAAAGCAAACAGTTCTGTGGGTACAGGGGGAAAAAAAAATCTACCATGCAATGATAGTAGTGGTGTCAACTGATTAAAGGAAATCTTCTAGAGGACACGAGTAATGTATATCACAAAATCCCACAGTTTCACCTTTTGGAATGTATCCTGAGGAAATAAATCAGACACATGTCCTAGGATGTAGATACAACGATGTCACTGCATCATTAATTATTCATAAGAGTAAAAAGGCAGCCTAAAAGTCCATCGATAGGGGAATGGTGAAATAAGATTAGGAGCAGGCCATGCCAAAGAATACTCTGTGGCCATTAAAAATGCTGACATGATCATAACAGCCCTGCATACCAAGTCAGGCTCCTCTCTAAGTGTTCACACCCGAACCCATTTAATCCTCACAACACTTGCACTGGTAATATTTCCATTGGGTTCATTTTACAGAGGCAGCAACTGGCGAACAGAGAAGTTAACTAACTCTTCAGAGTTAGTAGCTCGTAAGTGATGATTTAACGGTTTAAATTCAAACAATAATGCTCTAAAGCCCTGTTTATCCACTAGACTCCACTGCCCAGAGATTCATGAAAAGTAAGTCACAAAATGGTAAGTAAGAGAAGAAAATAATTATAATACAACATTGTCATGATCTGATCTTTATAAACTATGTCTGCCTTTATGAAATGGAAAAAAAAAAACTATACAAATATGCCCCAAAATGTTAAACATGTTCTCTCTGAATGATGGAATTTGGGGTGATTTTTGCCTTCTATTCTGTACCTCTCAGCCTTCTGTGAATTTCTTTAAAGTATTACAAAAACTCTGAAGAAAACAGTTTTTTCTACTTGGAAAAATAAAAGGTCATAAGCAGCCTTGGTCAGTATTTGGGAAGGGAAGAGACACAGAAGAGCAAACATTAAGTCAACTTACAGGTCCGGCTGAGACAGAGCCCTCCGCCAACGCGCTCTGGCATTATGTGTAGGATTATAAGCTTCTGCTGTTCGTTCCGTCTGCTTTCAGGCAGGCCTGTCCTGGAAATAACAGAAGACAAAACACAACATGGCTCTTGCCCTCCAAGCTTAAGGAGCTTAGAAAATGTTGGAGGAGTGTAAATAGGTAAATAAACAACTGCAACCCAAGGCAGAATACCAACACAAGAGGAGATATTGAGAAGATGCTGCAGTTCAGAAAAGATAAAGGGTCCCCTGGGATGGGGAAGCAGGAACACTACCTGAACAGGTGTATCACAGCTGAGCCCTAAGAGGTGGGTCAAATATGAACAAGTAAAGGAGAAGAGAGGAGAGTAAGGCTGCTCTCCAAGTAGAGGAAAGAACTCATGTAATATGTGAGGACTAAAACGCCTATAGTAGGTAGAGAGCAGAAAATGGCTAGACTCGCCCAAGATGTAGCCATACGACCTAGACTTATTGATTTTATTTATTTATTTATTTTTTTGGCTGTGACTTGTGGGATCTTAGTTCCCCAGCCAGGGATTCCCCAGTAGTGGAAGCTCAGAGTCCTAACCACTGGACTGCCAGGGAAGTCCCTGGACATATTTAAATAGATTCTGTCTTCTCAGGATATGAAGAATTTGTACTGTCCACACCTTGGTGGGCTGGGAGTTACCCAGGTGAGAGATGTCTCTATGGAAGCAAAATGGATTTCAAGTGGTCATACAGAGAACCTGCTGAAACAAGAGACCACACCTCAGGTCTCCTGAACAATTCAGCCACAAGGAACTAGTCAGAGAAATTCAGTTCTCAGTTCAGTTGCTTAGTCGTGTCCGACTCTTTGTGACTCCATGTATTGCAGCAAGCCAGGCTTCCCTGTCCATCAGGCTTCCCTGTCCATCACCAACTCCTGGAGCTTGCTCAAACTCATGTCCATTGAGTTGGTGATGCCATCCAACCATCCCATCCTCTGTCGTCCCCTTCTGCTCCTGCCTTCAATCTTTCCCAGCATCAGGGTCTTTTCAAATGAGTCAACTCTTCAAATCAGGTGGCCAAAGTATTGGAGTGTCAGCTTTACCATCAGTCCTTCCAATGAATATTAAAGACTGAATTCCTTTAGGATGGACTGGTAGGATCTCCTTGCAGTCGACGGGACTCTCAAGAGTCTTCTCCAACACCAGAGTTCAAAAGCATCAATTTTTCAGCACTCAGCTTTCTTTATAGTCCAACTTTCACATCTATACATGACTACTGGAAAAACCAGAGCTTTGATTACACCAAAGCCTTTGACTCTGTGGATCACAACAAGCTGTGGAAAATTGTTAAAGAAATAGGAATGCCAGACCACCTTCCCTGCCTCCTAAGAAATCTGTATGCAGGTCGAGAAGCAACAGTTAGAACTGGACATGGAACAACAGACTGGTTCCAAATCGGGAAAGGAGTACGTCAAGGCTGTATATTGTCACCCTCTTTATTTAACTTCTATGCAGAGTACATCATGCGAAATGCTGGGCTGGATGAAGCACAAGCTGGAATCAAGATTGCCGGGAGAAATAAGAATAACCTCAGATATGCAGATGACACCACCCTTATGGCAGAAAGTGAAGAACTAAAGAGCCTCTTGATGAAAGTGAAAGAGAAGAGTGAAAAAGTTGGCTTAAACTCAACATTCAGAAAACTAAGATCATGGCATCTGGTCCCATCACTTCATGGCACATAGATGGAGAAACAGAGGAAACAGTGACAGACTTTATTTTGGGCAGGTGGGGGGGCCTCCAAAATCATTGCAGATGGTGACTGCAACCATGAAATTAAAAGACGCTTGCTCCTTGGAAGTAAAGTTAAGACCAACCTAGACAGCATATTAAAAAGCAGAGACATTACTTTGCCAACAAAGGTCCGTCTAGTCAAAGCTATGGTCAGAGAAATTAAAACAAAACAAAAAAACCCTTGGCATTATCACTGTTCTAGAATATCTGAAAAATTAGAAGCTACCACTGGGTAGGACAGTGCACCAGGAACTGCAGTGATCCAAAATGGCTAGATCGTCTGTAATGAATTAATAGAAAAGAACATATATTGCTAAGTTATAAATTGGTTTTAATATTCTGGTAACTGTATTTCCAACAGTTGGATTCTTTTATATTCTGTGGCTTTTTTCTTTTTTTTGCATTTAAAAATTCCATTCTAAAAAGTGGTCCATAGACATCCCAGAACTGCCAAAGGATTCCATGGCACAAAAAAAGTTAAGAATGTAAAATTGTAAATCACTTCATGTTACTCCAGTAGTAACTTCCATCTTACTCGGAGTAAAATTTCCCTTCCCTGACCTGACTTATCTGATTTCATCTCCTACTCCTCTCACTCTCTTTCACTGCCATCTGGCATACTGGTCTCTTTGTTTGTGTGCTCAGTTGCTCAGCTGTGTCCAACTCTGTGACCCATGGACTGTAGTCCGCCAGGCTCCTCTGTGAGTGGAATTTTCCAGGCAAGGATACTGAAGTGAGTTGACATTTCCTTCTCCAAGGGATCTTCCCAATGCAGGGGCTGGTCTCTGTAACACTCCTTAATCATGCCAAGTGAGGCACATTCCTGCCTCAGGGCCTTTGCACTGGCTGATTTTTGTGCCTTGAATGCTCTGTGTCCAGGTGATTGAATCCCACATCCTTCTTCCTCACATCCTTCAGGTCTTTACTCAAATGACAGCTTCTCAATGAAGCTTTCTTTGTTTACCCTATCCAAACAAGCTTTCTTTGTTTACCCTACCCAAAATATCCCTTGATGAAACTCCTAGCCCCCTTCCTTACTGTATTTTTTTCTCCTTAGCATTTGTTAATCCCTAAAATACATAAGGAGACATATGCTTTGTTTCTTTATCTTATTTATAGTTTGTTTCCCCACTTGGATATGAGCCCCATAAAGGCAGAAATTTTTATCTTATATGCTTCACTGTATCCCCAGCACCTTGAACCTCACATGACACATATGAGGTTCTCAAAAATTACATACTGAATTGACTGGTGAATCAATTAGTTGGTTGACATTTATCACATATCTTGACTACTGACTGCTTCCACACCATGTCGAATTTGAAAGTCTCTGTTGCCCACTGGGAGAAAAGAAAAATCACACAAAATGTGCTTTTGAAACTGTGTTCAGCACAGATGAAAAGGAGCTTACTTATCGGCCACTGCAGATGGGAGATACAATTTTTTCCTTAATAAAGAGTTTTACATCAAAGACAAAATAGATAAGTTTTAACACACACAAGTTATGGATCAAGTCATAGCATAACAAATACAAAAAAGTAAATAGAAAAATTGGCATATGGCATACAACCAATAAAAGCACACTAACTCAGACTGTAGTAGAAGTGATGCTGGTTGATATGATCATCACACAGATTTCACCAGGCAAATGATTTAAGAAAGAAAATGGACAGCTTACAAAGGCATGAGTAAATACATGTAAGAAATCACTACATGGGTACTGCTTGACTTAACCTGCTGCTTTTAAAATACAGAATTACCCATTTGAAGGCTTTGCTGCTTACCTATTAAAATAGCAGAGCTGCCTTTAATACTGATAAAATCTGAAGTTCACAGCACTGTCTTCATAGACATATAAAGCACCTCACTCCATGCTACATCCCAGGAGCATGTGGTTTTAATAAGAACAATCTTCTTCTTGTAGGATAATCTGCCAACCAGGTAATGTAAGACTGGACTTCTTGTAATTATTAAGTCAAGGACAAATAAAGGAAGTACTATTTTATATCACATACATCCTTATACAGATATGCTCAAGTCACTCATATATTAAAAAATAACACAAAATAGGGACTTTCCTGGTGGTCCAATGGGTAAGACTCCACACTCCCAAAGCAGGGGGCCGAGGTTCAATCCCTGGTCAGGGAACTAGATCCCCCGTGTTGTAACTAAGACCAGGAGCAGTCAAATAAATAAGTAAAAGACAAAAAATCTTCCAAATTCCTCCTTGCAACACAGCTTCTCGAAAACAGTTTTTACCCTCATCCTTCCCTCTTCTCCTATAATACTTGCCCTAATGCTGCACTAAGTGTTCTGCTAAAGGCACCTCCAGACAACCAAAGCCGAAGTTCACGTCCCATCTCTGCTTGACTTGCTTGTTTAAGGCATTTGTCACTGCCCATCTCCCAGCCCTTGCAGTTCTCTGATGCCACTTCTCTGGCTACTTATTCTTGGTTTCCTATGAGACTGTGCTTCCTCTTCCCTAACCTTAAATCTGAGTTCACCAAATAAAATACCTGCAGGGACTAGGTAAGATGAGAATGGAGGTCACCTGGCCACTGTGAAAACCTGGAGAGCACCAGTCCTGCCAGAAAAGGATCACTGTCCCTCATCTGTGAGCATCAGGTGGCCAGATGACCCCACACTGTCAAGGATATCCATTAATCTTATTTTTCTGGGAACCTTCCCAACTCTTTCAATGTCATCAATTTCATGGTTAATGTTTTAATACTATAAGCCAAATCAACAGTAGCCTGGATACAGCCTATGGACCTCAAATTTGTGTCATTTCCCCCATCCCGTGGGTTTCTCATTTCGCTGTTCTTCTCCCTGAAAACTTCACTCAACTCAAGAGCCCAGGTGTAGATCTCCAGCCCAGAGCCCCCTCCTACCTTGTAGATTCACAGAACTGCCTACTGGATGTATCCATTCGAATGTCCTAATGGGACCTTGAAATAAAACATATGTACACTTTCCCTTCATCCTCTGTTGCCGAACATCTCTCAAGTCCCTTTCCCTCCCCTCTCTCTCCTGCCTCCGCTTCAATTCAGACACACAGTGTTTCCCATGGTTTACTCAATAGACTTCTGACTGTCCTCCCCACCCCAGGCCTGTCCACATTCTCTACTCTCAAATTCATTCCTCCATACAAGCTAAAGCTACCTTCTAAAAGGCACAGCCTTGTATAACACAGGGAACTCAAATTGGTGCTCTGTGACAACCTAGAGGGAGTGGGATATGGGAGGAAGTGGGAAGGAGGTTCAAGAGGGAGGGGACGTGTATACACTTATGGCTGATATACATTGTTGTATAGCAGAAGCCAATGCAACATCGTGAAGCAGTTACCCTCCAATTTAAGTTTGTTTTAAAAAGAGGAAAAAAGATAGAAAAATAAAATGCACAACCTTAACATGCTCTGACAGCTCCCTTGGCTTTCAGGATAAACTCTGGATCCACACTGCTTGAGTCTGAATCTACCCGAAACTTAATCTAAGACCAAGGCCATGCATGCTCAGTCATGTCCGACTCTTTCGTGACCCCATGGGCTGCAGCCCACCAGGCACCTCTGTCCATGGGATTTTTCAGGCCAGAATACTGGAGTGGGCTGCCATTTCCTCCTCCAGGGGATCTTCCCTACCCAAGGATCAAATCCACATCTCCTGCACTGACAGGTGTATTCTTTACCACTGTACCACTTAAGAATGGCATTATATAAATACTTATCATTCTATTTTATCATTAAGCATTGCCAGAGCCCTGAGTGTCATCTGAGTAAGACCTGGAATTCTAAGTACACAGAGACTGACCCAGCTCTTCGATGCTACTTTGACCCCCACCTCAGCCCCCCAGGTAGATACATCTGCATCATGTTCACCCATAGCAACAATGAGAGGCCAGCAAAATTCACTGGCAGGGCTTTAGTCTCCTGTGTCTCTTTCAGTACACCCTTCACTCGCTTCCACCCAACAACCTTCTTGCATTTGCCCTGTACCCCTTTCAAAGCCAGCAGGAAATGCTGTGAGGTTAGTCTTCATGCTCAGGTATGAAGTGAGGCCTCTAGACACTTCTCACAACACCAAGGGCTCTTTGGATACCAATAACAAACTGGGGTGGCTCACTAACAAACCCAGTCTGTGTCCGTCAGAAAGCTCTCTGAAGCTTGAAGATCCACACGTGGCCACAGACAGGAGCCGGGGCACTTCTGAAGGACCTGGAGACAGAAACAACTGACAGAAGAAGAGGTCTGGTCAGAGAGAGCAAGGAATACACCAGTAGACTCCTCCGTCCTTCAGTCCCTCCACTGACAGACGCCTGACAGGCAGGCGAACCGTTTGTCCATCCCACGGCCAGACTAGGGCAGAAGGAATCTCAGGGGAATCCTTAACACCCACCATTCCGCGAAGACAACAACCAAACACGGAGGAATAATTACCCAAAGGAAATTAGAGGGCTGCAGGAAAAGGAAAGTGATGTGTGGCTGAAAATTCCATTCAACTTTCCCACGGAGCTCTCTACTCTTGACCCTAGAACTATAAGTGTAAATATGAGGATGAATAACGTACGGGCTTCCCTGGTGTCTCAGTGGTAAAGAAGCCACCTGCCAATGCAGGAGACTCATGTTCAGTCCCTGGGGCGGGAAGATCCCCTAGAGGAGGAAATGACAACGCCCTCCAGTATTCTTGCCTGGAAAATCCCATGGACAGTGGAGCCAGGTGGGCTACCGTCCATGGGATCGCAGAGAGTGGGACAAGACTGAGCAACTAAACAACGACATGAATACTGTAAAAGTCTAAGGAATTTCAGGTCTCAAGGAACAGGTCAAATTACCTCTGTGGGTGACGGAGTTCCCTAATGCCCACTCGTAGTCAAGTCAGTGACATCATCTAGCCCCTACTTCTCACTAACACCCCTTCCCTCTCCACCAGCAGCCACAGACTTTTCTAAACAACATGTCAGAATGTGTCTACACTTTCCATAAACGTATAGTAGCTCCCCAGCGTCTTCGGGACAGAGTGCAAACTCCTTTCCACAGATGTCAAAGCCAGAACAGCCCTGCCAGTATCTCTGACCACTGTTTCCACCCATCGACTTCCAACCCCTCTTCATGGGCTGAGACATATTCCTTCCCATCCCCAGCCATACAGTACACTCTCGTTCCCAAATCTCACTGAAGCTGTCCCCTTCGTTCCCTCCTTTTTCAGTTAATTCCTGTTTGGTCTTGAAGAAGCTCTAGTGTCATCTCTTCCAGGACACTCTCTTTTGAGACACGGCACACATGTGCACACACCCACGCACACATCTCTAGCTACGCAGGCACCCTGCTCACTGCTTACAGATCTGTAATACGCAGTGATATCAGCACCCCATACACAGCAGGCAAGTGGGAGATGTCTGGTGGGATCCTGACTAAATAAATGTTCCACCTAATGGTAAAAAAAAAAAACCAAGGATTTCCCTGCTCAAGAGTGGAGAAGGCTGCTCGGGGGGTGCCTTCACATCATACAATCTTCTCGGAGGCTCCAGGATGTGGGATGAGAATGTTTGACCAAGCTATCATTTCTACCTAGTCTGGGCCCCTGATACATCAAGGTCTTTCCAAAGGATTGTAGAAGAGCATCTATTGCTGCTAGGAGTCACAGATTTTGCTAAATCATAAATCCTCAACATATTTACAACAAAACTCTGAGACAGCCAAATGTCTGTTGCTGTAGTAAGTTGTCACGGAGACTATTTATTTCATGGAGTGAAAAAATAAGTTTCACTTAACATTTTAAATATGATGGTTTATGTAACATCTAATCCATTGTTTGGAAGGGAGAAAAAAATGTTTTTATGCTTCACAAATATCAACATCCAGCTCCTTGAAACCAAGCTGGGAAGATTTTTTTTTAGCACTTTGCCCAGAACTACCCACTCTGACTCACTTCAAACTTTATCAATATAAAAAAATTATAAAATAATGAGATCCCCAGGGGATGCAAGTCAGAATCAAGTGACTGAGTGGGGGCTGCGGCTGGCTCCCACTGCCCAACATCATGAGAAAGAATCTAATGGCATATCTCGAGCCCAGAACAAAAACAAAATTCAAAATTCAAAGTATAGTTTCTACTGAGTGTGTATTGCTTTCACACCATTGTAAAGTCAAAAAACAGTAAGTCAAAATATCATGTCAGGACCATTTGTAGATATAACCAAAAATGCACAGTCCTCAAATTCTAAAATACTACTATCTTGCCCTTCATAGAAAAAATTTGCCAACCCTTGAGTAAATACTTAACACTCAAATAACAAAAATGCCAACAACATAGAGATCCCCATATTTGATTATAAACTCTTCCCTTTGATCACATGTGTGCATGTTAAGTTGCTTCAGTCATGACCAACTCTGTGTGACCCTATGGACTATAGCCTGCCAGACTCATCTGTCCATGGGATTCGCCAGGTAAGAATGCTATAGTGGTTTGTCATTCCTACTCCAGAGGATTGTCCCAACCCTTTGATCAAATCTGCATCTTTTACATCTCCTGCACTGGCACGTGGGTTCTTTACCACTAGCGCCACCTGGGAAGCCCCAGTTTGGAATTCTCCAGGCAAGAATCCTAGAGTGGGTTGCCATTCCCTTCTCCAGGGGATCCTCCCAACCCAGGGATTGAAACTGGGTCTCCTACATTGCAGGCAGATTCTCTACTGTCTGAGTCACCAGGGAAGCCCTATACTCATATATACCTGTCGCAAATTCAAACTGTAGACTAGCATAGAAATTAAAAATTCCTAAAATGCCCTAGAATTTCTTTTGTCAGATATGGGTAAAGCAAATATTGTCTCCAATCCTGTGGTTGCTTTCATCAATTGTTATTGTTACTGTTTCATTAAAAAGTGAGTTAAAAAAGAGTTTTCAATTTGACTTATTAAAATTAATTTGCACACCTCTCCTTTCTCCAGTCTACATCCTAAGGGTGCTCACTTCTCTCTGAGTTTCAAAGTTCCCCATACAAGGAAGAACAAGGGGGGGTAGAACAGGAAGAAAAGGAGAGACCCCCGTGCCCTCTGGCAAGCACAGCAGTGATGCGGATGACCCCCAGAGATGGCTTTTGGCACCATCTCTGAACCAGTGCAGATGTTTTTGACCTTCTAAGCAGAAGTCCTCACTCCACAGTAAATAGGAATGCACATTTGATATGATACTTCCCTTTTTCAGGAGCCACCTAGTTTTCTCACTTGAAATCATAGATAAAAAATACAGGGAATTGTGAAGGTCCAAAATCAGATAGTATGACATGAAAAGAGACAAAAAACATATGACATAACCAAAAGTTAACTTGGCTGTGGATTTATTCTATAGCAGTAGTTCTCAAGTGACTCCCCAGTGGCTCAGTGGTAAAGAATCCACCTTCCAATGCAGGAGATATGAATTCGATCCCAAGGTCAGAAAGATCTTTGGAGGAGGAAATGGCAACTCGCTCCATTATTCTTGCCTGGGAAATCCCATGGACAGAGAAGCCTGGAGGGCTATACAGTCCATGGGGTTGCAAACAGTCGGACATGACTGAGCATGCATGCAAGCCAGCCAAGTAGTTCTCAAAGTGTTGTCAGGATCTCTGGGGTTCCTAAGACCCTTTAGAAGGGCTCATGAGGTCAAAACTATTTTCATAATAAACTAAGATGCTATTTTCATGTTTCCTTCTCATTCTCTCGCAAGTGTCCTATGGAGTTTTCCAGAGGATACATGATGTTTAAGAACATAACAGAGAAGCAAATCTAAGCATTCCACTGTGTTCTATTAACCTAGACAAATAAATCTGTAAAAGTGAAAGACAATGTCACTTATAATTTTGTTATTTAAAAAAGATAGTTATTTTTCATAAAAATATGCCATTTGTGTTAACATGTTACAAAATTATCATTAGTTTAAATGAATTAATAATTAATTTGAAATGTATCTATTTTCGTTTCTAATATAAACATTACCTGGTGGAAAAGAAACCACCTGCAATTCAGGAGACCCCAGTTCAATTCCTGGGTTGGGAAGATCTGCTGGAGAAGGGATAGGCTACCCACTCCAGTATTCTTGGGCTTCCCTGGTGGCTCAGCTGGTAAAGAATCTTCCTGCAATGTGAGAGACGTGGGTTTGATCCCTGGGTTGGGAAGCTCCCCTGGAGAAGGAAAGGGCTACACACCCCAGTATTCTGGCCTGAAGAATTCCATGGACTACATACATAGTCCATGGGGTTACAAAGTGTTAGAAATGACTGAGCAACTTTCAAATTACCAGAAGCTTAAAACAAAACTTTTTAAGCATATTAAGGTTCTGAGACCAAAACATTTGAAAATGCAATTTCACAGCAATGCAATCTTAATTTCTTTTTCTGATCTTTTTATTGTGGTAAAATATACATGATCTAAAATTTACCCTCTCAACCATTCTGAAGTATACAGCTCAACAATATTAAAAGCATTCATAATAATGTGCAAACATCATCTGAAACTCCAGAACTCTTTTCATGCTTAAAACTGGAACTCTCTACCTGATAGGGTACTTTTTGTGGATCTGTCTACTTCATCCGATCAGCTAATCAGCCCACACTAATGGGACGCTTCCTCCTCTAGAGTGTGTAGGGTGTGTGTCTGTGTAGATGGATGTGTGGGGCAGGACACTGTACCCAGGAGAGACAACTCCATCCCCTCCTGTCTACACCACACAGTCCCAGATGGCCACTGCTCAAAACCACCCCCAGTTCCACTCCTTATGATTTAACTCTGCCTTCATGGGGCATTCTGAAACTTAACCCTAACATCTAATAGCATTTCAGTTCAGTTCAGTTCAGTTGCTCAGTCGTGTCCGACTCTGTGACTGCAGCACGCCAGGCCTCCCCGTCCATCACCAACTCCCAGAGTCCACCCAAACTCATGTCCATCGAGTCGGTGATGCCATCCAACCATCTCATCCTCTGTCGTCCCCTTCTCCTCCCGCCTTCAATCTTTCCCAGCATCAGGGTCTTTTCAAATGAGTCAGTTCTTCGCATCAGGTGGCCAAAGTATTGGAGCTTCAGCTTCAGCATCAGTCCTTCCAATGAATATTCAGGACTGATTTCTTTTAGGATGGACTGGTTGGATCTCCTTGCAGTCCAAGGGACTCTCAAGAGTCTTCTCCAATATGACAGTTCAGATGTGTCAATTCTTTGGTGCTCAGCTTTCTTTATCGTCCAACTCTCACATCCATACATGACTACTGGAAAAACCATAGCTTTGACTAGATGGACCTTTGTTGACAACGTAATGTCTCGGCTTTTTAATAAGCTGTCTAGGTTGGTCATAGCTTTTCTTCCAAGGAGCAAGCATGTTTTAATTCCATCTTTTAATTTCATCAGTCACCATCTGCAGTGATTCTGGAGATCAAAAAAATAATAATAATAAAGTTTGTCACTGTTTCTATTGTTTCCCCATCTATTTGCCATGAAGTGATGGGACCAGATACCATGATCTTAGTTTTCTGAAAGTTGAGTTTTAAGCCAACTTTTTCACTCTCCTCCTGTTTCACTTTCATCAAGAGGCTCTAGGGGCTTCCCCTGTAGCTCAGCAGTAAAAAATCTGTCTGCAATGAAGGAGACTTAAGAGATCTGGGTTTGATCCCTGAGTCAGGAAGATGCCCTGCAGTAGGGCATGGCAACCCACTCCAGTATTCTTGCCTGGAGAATCCTATGGACAGAGGAGCCTAGTGGGCTGCAGTCCATGGGGTTGCAAAGAGTCAGACATGACTGAAGTGACTGAGCACCACAGGTTCTTTAGTTCTTCTTCACTTTCTTGCCATAAGGGTGGTGTCATCTGTATATCTGAGGTTATTGATATTTCTCCCGGCAATCTTGATTCCAGCTTCCACCGAGACTGAGAAAGAACTGGTTTTTTTTGTTTGGGTATCTCCTGAGGAGGTACGGTCAGCAATGGACTGCTGTGGGGGTAGGGGCTTTGGATGCAGTAGACCTGGGTATGGCATAAGCCCTCCTGGAAAAGGTCACCATTAACCTACCATAGAGCCACCAGAACTTACACAGGACTGGGGAAACAGACTCTTGGAGGGCACAAATAGAACCTTGAGGGCCCCAGGACCCAGGGGAAAGGAGCAGTGACCCCACAAGAGACTGACCCAGACTTGCCCATGAGTGTCCAGGAGTCTCAGGCAGAGGCGTGGGTCAGCAGTGGCCTGGTGCAGGGTTGGGGGCACTGAGTGTAGCAGTGCATGCATGGGACATTTTGAAGGAGGTCACCATTATGTTCGTTACCTCCACCATAGTTTGGCCTCAGGTCATATAACAGGAAGGGAACACAGCCCCGCCCTGCAACAGAAATAGCATTTAAGTGGGGATTATTTCCAAGTTGCTGATACTAAGTTACAAATGAAGAGTTTGCTGGTGGGCTCTTATCTGCTGATGTGGATGAGAGAAGCAACTGGTAAAAAAGCAGCTAAAAGCTAACTCAGGAGCTGTGAGGGTCAAGTTACATAACTGTACATCCTACTGGATACTCTCTACTTCAAAGCCCCAAATGAAAGACATGAGATGAGAAGGCAAAGTGTGCTGCAGCTTCCACATTTTAAGTCTGGAGGAGCTGGAAGAAGGGAATTCAGGGCTCATCACCAAAAAGAGGCATCACGCTGACATTTGATTTCTAATTAGATCCAGAAGCTTGGGGAAACGGCTTAAAGGTAAAGCTCTCAGGCACCATATGAACTTTCATGAGATTCCTATTTTTGCATATCCGGAGCGCCTACACCATAAGATGTGTGATTTAAGGAGGTGATGAGAAGGTATGAGGATACTGATACCTTTTTATACTTCCACAAAGATAGAAAGAGAGATAAACACTGTTAAATGATGACACTTTTTATTTACACATTTAGCGATGAGGAGACAAGCTTCACCAAGAAGGTTCAACCCTGAAACACCTAAGGGACTAAATCTTAGCCAGGCAATAGCTAATCACCAAGAGGAGGAGAGTGGGCAGGGTCCTCCTGAGGTGGTGCTGCTGTTTAGTCACTCAGTTGTGTCCTACTCGCTGCGACCCCGTGAACTCTTGCCCACCAGGCTCCTGTGTCCATGGAATTCTCCAGGCAAGAATACTGGAGTGGGTTGCCATTTCCTTCTCCAGGGAATCTTCCTTCTCCAGGGACCGATCCCATATCTCCTGCATTGGCAGGTGGATTCTTTACCAGGGAGCCACCAGGGAAGCCCCCTCATGAGGGTACCACACTTAGAAAACTGGGATCTTAAGAACCCACAAGAAAAACACTACCCAGAAGGTATGATTTATTGACCTCAATGACCAAAATGCTAAAATACCCTGGCCAGAATCCAGGCATCTCTTCTCAATCCAAATCTGCAAACTACAGTCTTTAACCCTGGAGTTCTCCTATCTCTTTAGCCAATAAATTTGTTACCTTAAGTAAACTGTAAGTGTTAACTGTTAGTCACTCAGTTGTGTCCAACTCTTTGCGACGCCATGGACTGTAGCCTGCCAGGCTCCTCTTTCCATGGGATTCTCCAGGCAAGAACACTGGAGTGGCTAGCCCCTCCCTTCTCCAGAGGATCTTCCCATTCCAGGAATCGAACTAGGTTCTCCTGCATTGCAGGCAGATTCTTTATCATCTGAGCCACCAGGGAAGCCCAAGTACATGATTTTAGGTTCACCCTGGCAGGCTGATCAGGGCTTAGGAAAGCCAAATCAGATGACAGAAGAATGAAAGCAAAAAAAAAAAAAAAAGCAAGCATGTTCAAGCCCAAAATGTTGGTCTGCTGGCATTCTTTTATCTGAACACACTAATGATTTGTCAGGATATAAGTCAACACTACTAAAAGCAGCCTTCAAGAGGCAGATGCCTCTTCACTGATCTTTGGAATAATTTTCAATTCTATGGTCCTGTTTATTGTCATTCCCTTCAACGATTGATTGGTCACTGGGTGATCCACCACTTCTTCAAGACTCCATCAGGCTCCCCATGATGTTCCTTACTGATCTTCAGGCCAACATATTCTGCTACACGTAGGTTCCCAGATGACAGACCATATGTCACTCTCTTTATTTTTTTACGGGATCTCCGTGGGTACAGAGGAAAAGTCCCATGTGATGAGGAAGACCTGGTAAAGAAGGATTCCACTGAGATGCAGAAAGCTGGCTTGTACCCATGCCTGACGCTTCCCATCGGGCCTCGCCCCCATACATCTTGGGAGAGGCTCTGCATCTCCCCGGCAGCACGCTGATCACGGATGTCTTTCCATTTAAGTCAATTTGAAAGCAGCTTGCTGGTGATCATCAAAGACCAAATGCTTAGAATCTCACCACAAATGTTCCCACATACCCACTCATAGTTCTCCTAATTCAATTTATAAAAATGATCCAAATTAACACATCTAAATGACTCTATGGAAGAAGAATATTTGTAGAAATATCATCTATTTTTTTAATCATAAAATTGCCAGGTTGTGGAGAGAAAAGCAGGGAA
Source organism: Antilocapra americana (assembly GCA_007570785.1). Classification (NCBI taxonomy): domain Eukaryota; kingdom Metazoa; phylum Chordata; class Mammalia; order Artiodactyla; family Antilocapridae; genus Antilocapra; species Antilocapra americana. The sequence continues at coordinate 2,404,338 of ML660778.1, forward strand.
GGACAAGTAACACACTCAAACTTACTCAGAGACTGGAGACAAAGCCAGAGGAATGTCTAATGTTCTAGAAGTGCTAGAATTGTGTAAGGCCCCATTCAGAGATGGGTGCATGTTGGTTTACTGAGGAGCTGAATTCAGCTCCCTAACCTCAGCCACAGTCGCCTTCCACACGGACATAGACGCCAAGCCTCCCTGCCCTCACCCTGTGTGTGTTCCCTTTCATAACTGATCTACACCTGTAGGATCTCTACTTCCTCACTCCCTATTCATTCTCACTCAGTCCCAGCTGGCTTGAGGTCTCACCTCTCCAACATGCCTCTAACTAGCCTCCCAATGGCCGTGCCAGAACCTCTCCGATCTCTTCGTCTCTAATCTCATTTTCACAGCCTTCACGGGTGATCTTCTAGAAACAGAAACTGGCTCCTGACACTCCCCTGGCACAAATCCATGAACTCCTCCCCAGAGTTCTGGTGATAAACTCCTAAGATTCTTAACTTGGCCCTAAATGCACAGCATGACCTGGCCCCTGCCTTCCCCTCTGAACTCCTCCCAGCACCTCGGCCAATTCTCCTAGAGTTCCTCCAACTGCCCAGGTTCATTCCCGTCTTAGAATCTTCACATCCTCCGAAGCCTGGAAATCTCTCTCTCTGCCTTTTCAATGTGATAATCTCCTCTTCACCTCTCAGAAGGAAAAGTCTCTTCCTCAGTAAGGTCTTCCCAGCTCCCCCACCTAAACTAGTGCCTGCACCCCCATCCCTGCTATTCTCCCAGATGCAATTCTTTAGAACTCTTGCCTCTACTTAAGTGTTTGCATTCATTTGTTTAACATCTGTCTCCTCACTAGCCCCAGCCTAGTACATAAGACAGGGTAGATACTCAAATATCTGCTGAATAAATGCTTGTGCAAATTTGTATATGTAAAGAGGAGACATATACACGGCCACAGAAGCTAATCATTAAGTCAACGTGGGTGAACATCTGCTGGGTGCTCAGCTGCGCTCAGGTGATCTGCTCAAGACATCAGCAGGATGCTTCATTAGTTGGGGACTTCAGCAAGCACACTGAAGCCAGCTGCTATCAGCATTAGCTGCTTGTCTATAATGCTAAGTCACTTTAGTTGTGTCCAACTCTTTGGGATCCCACGGACTATAGCCTGCCATGCTGCTCTGTCCATGAGATTCTCCATGCAAGAATACTGAACTGAATTGCTTATCTATAGTGTTTCTGGCTAAAAGGAGGTCTTGGATCATTATCATCTAACACGTGTGCAATTAAAGACAATTTTATAAGGTATCTACTCCAAACAAACCATGGTGTAGGAAGGAACTCTGCTCTATATTATGTAACAACCTAAATGGGAAAAGAATTAAAAAAAAGAATGGATACATATATATGTATAACTGAATCACTTTGCTGTACACCTGAAACTAACACAACATTGTTAATCAACTATAAACAATTTAAAAGCTTAATAATTATATTTAATTTTTTAATAAAAGGGTGTTTTCTTTCTCTGCCTCTTACACAATTCTGGCCAATAGGATATAAGCAGAAATGTGCTGGAAAAACTTTTGAAAAAAAAAACAAACATCATGCAAGGTTCTGCAGGATCCCAAAGAGAGCAAGACCCCCTTGTCTGCAAACAAAAAAATACTTCAAACTAATCTAGGAACTACTTAGAGCTTAGCAAGAGGAGTTAACTTTTATAGCCCATAAATGTATGTTATAAAGTTGCAAAGGCTGATCTTAAGAAATGATAAAGGAAGACAAGGATGGGACTTTTTCTAAATCAGCTTCTACATTTGACTGTATACTCCAAATATTGTTGTGTTCATCACAATTGTGATTTCTCTCCAAGTTTCACCTACCAGATCACTGAATGCAAAAATTAAACAGCAATAAAAAGTACTTTCTTCTTCACCCCTGTACCAACTAAGCATTCTAGCTAGCCAAGAGTAACAGCCAAAATCCGGCTTCAGGATGAAATTCAAACTCCACCACCTCCAAGGCCCTCCCCATCTACTTCCCTCCTTGTGAGACACAAAAATGATGGACTTGGAGTCAGAAGACTCCTGTGTGTGTTGCTAGCTCAGTTGTGTCCAACTCTTTATAGCCCCATGGACTGTAGCCTGCCAGGCTCCTCTGTCCATGAGAGTCCCCGGGCAAGAATACTAGAGTGGAATGTCATTTCCTAGAAATGGCCAAATCCAAGTCTCACTCACTTTGCCTTACTTTTTTCATCTGCAACTTGGACTTCCTAACCTTCCCTCAGCCTGTCACTTACTGCACTCAATTACTGTGAGAACTGAAATGAGATAACCTTGTGAGGTTTCTACAAACTGTAATAGGCTAGACAAAGATGACAAAGTCAGTGTGATTTTTATCAGGACTCACATTTAGCATCTTGTGTGGTTCTGTCTTATGCGTGCTGATCTTGAGTCTCCAAGTCCTCTGTAAGTTCAAGCTTACAGAATATATCTTAGATTCTGCCTGTCCTTAGTGCTGCAGCACTGGGCACAAGGCGGTGGTGGTCGTTGTTGTCGGTCACTAAGTCATGCACTTAGTGATTCTTTGTGAACCAATGGACTGTAGCTTGCCATGCTCCTCTGTCCTCTACTATCTCACAGAGATAGGTTGCTCAAATTCATATCCATTGAGTCGGTGATGCTATCTTACCATCTCATCCTCTGCTGCTCGCTTCTCCTTTTGCCTTCAATCTTTTCCAGCATCACGTAATCACACAATAATTTTTTGTAGTTGGTTACTGGCTGGCTTTTTTAATGGATTTGACAGAAAGTGTAATGTCCTGTGATTTTCCTGGATTTCTCACTGATAATAAACATCCTTTCTGGAAATAGCCATAATGTTTATCTACTCCCTGACCTTTATGTTCTGTTTCCCTTTTTCCCAACCAGATGGGCAGAGTTCCATTGCAGAGAGGATAACACTGGCCAAAGAAAAAAGAATATTTTTCTAGCATAGTTTTCAAGTTTCTTTTCAAGGGGAGATGGGGAGAAGGGGGAAGGGGAGATAGGGAGTTTCAAGGGGGGAGAAGCAACGAAAAAGTTGCTTTGTAACAGCAAGCCACCTCTCAAGGTCACCATCCTACAAGCCTAGCCTGAATCCTACCTGGGTTCCCTCTGCCTCCAACCCCCTGGGTAGCTGTTCTTGCCTGCTAGTGAGACCTCAGGTCCAGCCCCATCCTGCAATCTCCCATCGGCTCAGAGCACCCTGCAGGGGCTCCATCTATTGCTGACTCCCACAGAAACACTGTGACCAAGAAGGGAAGCCTCACTTACCAATGGAGTGTTTTGAGGATTAAATAAGATAATACCTGGAAAAGTGCCAGGGGCTCCATCTATTGCTGACTCCCACAGAAACACTGTGACCAAGAAGGGAAGCCTCACTTACCAACGGAGTGTTTTGAGGATTAAATAAGATAATACCTGGAAAAGTGCCGAGCAGAGTAGCTGGCATATGGTATCCAGCCAATAAATGCTATTGTTTATATAGATAGATAGATATTTTGATGAAAAGTGAAAGTGAAAGTTGCTCAGTCGTGTCCAATTCTTTGCGACCCCATGGATTATACAGTCCAGGGAATTCTCCAGGCCAGAATACTGGAATAGGTAGCCTTTCCCTTTTCCAGGGGATCTTCCCAACCCAAGGATCAAACCCAGGTCTCCCACATTGCAGGCAGATAAAGAAGAGGACTTCTCTGGCAGTCCAGTGGTCAAGACTCCACATTTCCACTGCAGCGGGCCTGGGTTCCATCCCTTGTCTGGGGAACTGGAGAATGAAGATCCCGCATGCCTCGAGACATGGCCAAAAAAAAAGGCAGGAAACCGTTGTGATGCCTGCTCTCTTAGAGCTGACACACATCCCAGCCCCAAATGCCAGACACAGGGCAGATGGAGAACTCTGCTGGAACAGGGAGGCAGTCTCTGAAGGATGACAGTGACGGACAAAATTCACTGAACACAGAAGAGGTGGCTGAAGTGCCCACTCTTCCCTCTCTTTCTTTAAAATAATAAGGAAGAAGAAAAAATTTAGCCAGTGCTTTGCTGGCAAGCTCAAGCGTCAGAGCATTGGCTTTTTAATATTTTAGTATTTCTGAACAGAATGAAGATTGCTTCCAACCTCCCCATTTGCTCTCACATACCTGACCAGCAAAACCTTAGCTTTGCTGCATTCATTAAGGGCTTTTCTTGTTCAGGCTGATTTTCCAGGTAATGATGGCTCAGACACAAGACAGAGGCAAAACAGATTTTGCAAGTCTCCTTAAAATATTCACAGCATGCTTGGGATTCCGAGTTTCTAAGTACTTCATGATCATCTTCTCCCTACCCCAATACTGATCACTCCTAGTTCTGAAATGACTAATTTAACATTAGAACAGGAGAAGAGAGGAATCTAGTGAGAAAGGGGAGAAAAAAAAATGGGAGCAGAAACTTCACTTTACTGCATAGACCAAGGCCTGGCCCAACCCCTGTGGTCTGACTGTAAACACATACTAAGTGAATCAATGTCCTTAAGCAGTTTACCATCCAGGTAAAGAGTGAGACCTACCTAGTACAGTAAGTTCAACCATAGAATCAACGCCACCGTCTCAGCCTGAGGCATTTGCCGAGAGAAGGACTAGGGCATCTGCCTTTAGCAAGAAGGCAGGTGCTCAGGAAAATGCTTGCATTCTGTTTACCTGGGCAGGTATTTGCAAGTAGTCAGAAAGGGGAGCAACAAGGGGTAACTTACCCAGTTGTAAGCGAACGCTTATGCAAATCCCTTAGGCAAATACATGAAAAGGGATGGGAAGGTTTTTGATCTGGTTTTTCTCACCTGCCCTACTCTGGGGGAGTGTGAGATGAAAGACAAAAATCAAGTCTGCTCTCCAGGAGATCGATGAGAAACACCCCCTCCACGCCCCAGCCTCAAACCAGGACTTCCAGGGTCATTCTGGCGGGTAGAGGTGCTTCTCTGTTGCCCTCCACCCCTGTCCTGGGTTGCCTGAGCTAGGCTGCCGTCTCAGGGTCCCTAGCCGAGACGCTCAGACACCAATGGCGCAAAGGGTGCTCCTTTCCCAAAAGAGACCGCAAGAGGCAGAGCAGGAGAAGCGCGCGGGGGGGGGGGGGGGGGGGGGGGGGCGGGGAAGGTTGTTCAAAATGATCCCTGCAATGCGAAAGGCGCCCAGCCCGACTCGCGGCGGCCCCTGCCAGCAGGTCTGGCTCGCTCGCCAGCCGATTCACCTGGAGAAGTCCGGCAGCCAACCAGCCGGGCGCGGGAAATGGAAGTTTGCGACCCCGAAGTACCCATTCCCATTACGACCACTGATCCAGACGCACGGTCGGAGGACGACCTGACACGGGCCCTGCCAGCCCCAAGTGGCTCCCAGCCGGAGCGCGCAGGCAGTCCCCGGGCGCAGCGCGGCACCGGAGCCAGCGCCCTGCGCCCGGGGTGCGCTCGCCCCAGCAACTGTCGCGGGGCGCCCTGCACCGCTGCGGGGCAAAGGGGAGGGGAGAATGACAGGGAAGAAGGCGGAGCAGCGGCCAGGGAAGCACTTACAGCCGTCCGGAAAGCGCCTCCTCCTCCTCTTCTCTGGGAAGAGAAGGAACGGCTTCCCGGCTAAGGATACGCCTCAGGGCTGCCCCTCCGCGAAGTGCCGCCTTTCTGTGGCTCCTCGATTCTCCCGCCTCCGTCCGTCCCCTACCCGGCGCCCAAGAATGGATTCTAGACAACCCCCTGCGGCTTTCCGAGGGACCCAGACACTGTATTGGCTGCTGGCGGCTCGCGCAACAGGCAGATCCTTAGGGCTCCAGCGACGACAGGCTCTGGGGACCGGAGGATGGAGCGCGCCGGAGACAGGCGCGCCCGGCAGGACGCCAAGTCCCCTGCGGGTGTAGGTCTGCGAGGGTCATGCACTCGTGACCTGGGCCACGGCGAAGCTGGGCAGCAGATGATGGGGAAAGTTGCGGGGTCACACGGAGAAGTCTCTGGAGCGCGCGGGGAGGAGGGAACACGAGCATGTACCTGCAGGCGTCCTGGCGCCTTTGGCTGGTTCCGCTCCGCGCGGCCGCCCGCCGGTGCTGCAGATATCAGGCGTCCCCGCGCGGCCCCGCGCCCGCCGCGCCGGCGGCGAGGAGAGCCGGGTGGCCCGCGTCGGTCGGTCTGTCCGTCCAGTCCCGCAGGAGCACGGCGCCCGGGAGCCGCCGGCTGGGCGGGGCGGGGCGGGGCCCCCCTCTCGGCCACCGCCCCATTGGTCTCAGCTCCGCCCGCCGCTTGGCTTCAGGCTCGCAGTAGGCGCTCCGGGCCGAGGGCGCGGCGCGGTGCAGCGGGTGATCGCCGGCTGCGGGACTCAGGCCGCGCGACGAGCGGACTGTTGAATAGACCGAGAGGCGGCCCGCGGGGTGCGCGCCCCCGTCCGGACCCAAGTGCAGAGTCACCCCCGGGGCGGCGCGCCGGGTCCGGGCGGGAGCAGCAGGAGCGCGCCCCGCGCCTCCCACCTGCGCGCCCTCCGGGAATGGATGCACCTTGACCCTGCGGGAGACCGGTGACCTCCTCTGCGGCCCTGGCGGGTCCCGCGACCCCTCTCCGCCCGCAAGCAAAGCTCTGCGAATTTGCCAGAATTTTCTTCCCGAGGACTGCGGCCCCCAACTTGTTTTAAAACAAAGTGCGAAGGAAGCCGCCCCAGGTCCTGCTTGTTTACCACCAGCCCCGCTGCCTGAAGACTCGGGCACAGTGTCTTCAAGATTGTTTTACACGCTCCGTTTCTCCACTTACCAAGTCAGAAGAACTGGCGGACGTGTGCACTGAGCTGAAGGAGGACTAGTCCGAAGGATGGACGAGGGGTTCGGAGGGAGATGCCTCGGAACAAACCCAGAACCCCGGCGAGGGCGGCGTGTGGTCCAGAAGGCCTCGCCCGCCCCTCCGCACTGAGCTAGGACGCTCAGCGAGCCGCCGGGAGGCGAAATGGGACGCTCGGGGACCCACCCCCGCGCTCCCCCTCCCGCCCCCAAACTGCAGATTTTTAAGTTGTGCAGACTTGCAATAATTCTTCGGAACCAGCTGCACCGTGCTGTAGGCGCCCAGTGTTCCTCGGATTCCTGCCCCATATCTCGCAGTCTGCCAACCGCCCCCAACCCAGCACCCTCTCTCACATCACTTGTCCCAGACCAACACCTAGCAAGACCACACACACATAGTTAAGTTCCAGGCCCTGAACCCGGCCCACGGGAGGGGATGGGGGCAAAGGGGTGTGAGGAAAGAGTGAAAGACACTTTCTCTGACCTCACTGAAGTAACCCCAGGGTGTCTTTGAGGTTTTTCTCATCATTTTTGGTTGATCAAAGCCCACTGCTGCTGCTGCTAAGTTGCCTCAGTCGTGTCCGATTCTGTGTGACCCCATAGAGGGCAGCCCACCAGGCTCCCCCGTCCCTGGGATTCTCCAGGCAAAAATACTGGAGTGGGCTGCCATTGCCTTCTCCGATCAAAGCCCACAGTGGGAGTCAAATAAGGGAGCAATACTTAAGTCTGATAGGCTTTTAGGAGGAGGTCAAACCTGAACCTTACAAGGCACTTTGGCTAGAGAAGACGACGGTGGCCAGCAGGAATGGCAGAGGAGAAAGTCGTCCTGCCCTCAGCCTCCGGCATTTTCGTTTGGCGAGGAAAGGATGCCAGATTCATGGAAGGTGAGATGGGGATGCAGATGACTTAGAGAACAGGTGTTTGGGGGGAGCTCTCTGACCCTGATCCCATGACTCTTTGAACCCTCTAGGCTGCCCCATCTCTTGTGGAAGAGGATTCAAAGCATTCATCTACACTGCCTTAGCAAGTGGACTGGAAAGGTAAATTTTCATGCACCATCCATCATTTTATCATCAAAGTTAAGATATTCTAAAAATATGTTTACTTTGTATCAGCACCTGAGAAGAATGCTTCCAGGTCTCTCTCAGCAGTAAGCAGTTTAATCACTTTTAAATCACCAAGTTTATCCCAGAAGTCCAGTATTGTTTACTTGAGAATGAAATATGTTCCATATCTCTAAGCACTGCAGAAGGCATCTGCAGTGCAGAAGAGTCTGAGTGAGGTCCTTCCTGTGAGGTCTGGCTGGCACATGTGGACTGGAGAGAAGGCACACACAGGGGGCTCAGAAAGAGCACCCACTTGGCATCTGTGAGACCTCGGGACAGAAAGGACAGGCCTCCACTCTGGGCATATTTGGGGGAAGGGTTAGGTTAAAAGGGGCACAGATTTGAGAGCCACACTGAGTTCTTATCCTGCTGTACCCTGTGGGGAGCCCTGAGAGCAAGTCACTTGGCTTTTCAGCCCTGGTTTATTCATCTATAAGAAAAGTTTCTCCCTCAAAGGGTGATCATGTGAAGCCAATGAAATAACAGGAAAGCTTTGCATGAACCGTAGAAACCATGTCTATTTCCTCTTCCAAGGTTGACCCAGGCCAAGCGGTGAATGCACACACACTCAGCCATACACACACAGCCACACTATCTCTCCCCACCCCTAAATCTAGAGCCCCTTCCTCTGACCACAGTCTCCATCACTAAAGTCCATGCTCTGATCTGTCACCCCTTCTTTCCTCCCACATGCCCACCTCCCACCCCATCAAAATGTCTTTTTGCCCCATGATATGATACCCCATTTTCTTTTCACTAACCCTGCCCAAAGGGAAGCACCTGGACAAGCTGTGCTTCAGCCTGGAAAGGGTCAATCACCATCGGACACTAGTACTCACTCCCCTATGGTTTCAGAGAGTCTCAGAGTTAGTGGAGGTGTCTCAAGCAAGTGGGCCTCATGCAGCCTGTCTTCAGGGCTCCATATTCTCCTTGCTCTTGATAACTGCCATTTTCAGGATCTCCCTCTCTCACCCACTTACCCACACGTCTCTGTGATCTGTTCCCTCTCCTCACCTAAAGCTGTGCTTGGCCTTCATTCTCATGAAAGTACAAAGGGCAGAAAACAGTTGGGTGACATCCCTGAAGGCAAGAGTAGTATTTATTTGTTTTTAAATGAGGATAGGTTTACATGTGGAAATGAAGAGGCTCTCATCTCTGGCAGAAGGTGGAAAGTGATAGGGTATGAGTAATGACGGGCAACATTTACTTATTTGGTGCCTCTTATTTGCTAGTCTTCATCTAGAGTTTGAATGTCAGTCCAGCCAATCTGAGCACAGTAAACACTTATAATTCTTTAAACTCACCAGCCTTTTTCATGTTGTCCCACCTTCACAGTGGGGCTGCCTCTCCTTAAACCCTCTGCTAAATCCTTCTTTGCTCCACAAACTCCCCTTCTGTTAGCACACCATTCAAATGATAATCACTACCCTCAGGAAAACCACCCCTTTCCTGCCCTGAGTTATACATCTCCTCTCCCTTTGGAAACAGTGACAGACTTTGTTTTCTTGGACTCCAAAGTCACTGCAGATGGTGACTGCAGCCATGAAATTAAAAGACACTTACTCCTTGGAAGAAAAGCTATGACCAGCCTAGACAGCGTATTAAAAAGCAGAGACATTACTTTGCCAAAAAAGGTCCATCTAGTCCAAGCTATGATTTTTCCAGTAGTCATGTATGGGTGTGAGAGCTGGACCATAAAGAAAGCTTAGCACCAAAGAACTGATTCGTTTGAACTGTGGTGTTACAGAAGACTCTTGAGAGTCCCTTGGACTGCAAGGAGATCAAGCCAGTCAATCTTAAAGGAAGTCAGTTCTGAATACTCATTTGAAGGACTGATGTTGAAGCTGAAACGCCAATACTTTAGCCACTTGATACCAAGAACTTACTCATTGGAAAAGACCCTGATGCTGGGAAAAGTGGAAGGCAGGAGGAGAAGGGGATGACAGAGGATGAGATGGTTGGATGGCATCACCGACTTGATGGACATGAGTTTGAGCAAGCTCTAGGAGCTGATGATGGACAGGGAAGCCTGATGTGCCGCAGTCCATGGGGTGGCAAAGGGTCAGACACGACTGAGCAACTGAACTGAAGTCTGGTGACTGATGGCTGCAGTCACACCTGCAATGATTTTGGAGCCCAAGAAAATAGTCTCTAACTGTTTCCATTGTTTCCTCATCTATTTTCCATGAAGTGATGGGACCAGATGCCATGATCTTAGTTTTCTGAATGTTGAGTTTTAAGCCAACTTTTTCACTCTCCTCTTTCACTTTCTTCAAGAGGCTCTTCAGTTCCTCTTCACTTTCTGCCATAGGGATGTTGTCATCTGCATGTCTGAGGTTATTGATATTTCTCCCGATAATCTTGATTCCAGCTTGTGCTTCACCCAGTCCAGCATTTCACATGATTTACTCTGCATGTAAGTTAAATAAGCAGGGTGACAATATACAACCTTGATGTATTCTCTTCCCGATTTGGAACCAGTCCATTGTTCGACATCCAGTTCTAACTGTTACTTCTTGACATGCATACAGATTTCTCAGGAGGCAGGTCAGGTGTTCTGGTATTCCCATCTCTTTAAGAATTTTCGACAGTTTATTGAGATCCACACAGTCAAAGCCTTTGGTGTAGTCAATAAAGCAGAAGTAGATGTTTTTCTGAAACTCTCTTGCTTTTTCTATGATCCAAAGGATGTTGGCAATTTTTGTTTTTGGCTTTTGCCGTGCATCAACATGAATTGGCCCTAGGCATATGTATGACCCCTCCTCCTGAATCCCCACCACCTCCCTCCCCACCCCACCCCAGGCTGTCACAGAGCACCACTGGCTTTGGGTTCCCAGCGTCATACATGAAACTCCCACTGGCTATCTATTTTACATATGATAATGTATATGTTTCATTGCTATTCTCTCAAATATGTTTTAGTTTTTTGACCACAAGAAATGTGGAACCTTAGCTCCCCCACCAAGAATTGAACACACACCCCTTGCATTGGAAGGCTAAGTCTCAACCATTAGACAAGGGAAGTTCCTCCATATTGAGGGGTTTTTGTGTGTGAGCATACTTTTTATTTATTTATTTATTTTTAAAATTAATTAATTTATTTTAATTGCAGGCTAATTACAATATTGTAGTGGTTTTTGCCATACATTGACATGAATCAGCCATGGGTGTACATGTGTTCCCCATCCTGAACCTCCTTCCCACCTCCCTCCCCATCCCATCCTTCAGGGTCATCCCAATGCACCAGCCCTGACACCCTGTCTCAGGCATTGAACCTGGACTGGCAGTCTATTTCACATATGATAATACACATGTTTCAGTGCTATTCTCTCAAATCATCCCACCCTCGCCTTCTCACACAGAGTCCAAAAATCTGTTCATTACATCTGTGTCTCTTGCTGTCTCGCATATAGGGTCATCATTACCATCTTTCTAAATTCCATGTATATGCATTAGTATACTGTATTGGTGTTTTTCTTTCTGGTTTATTTCACTCTGTATAATAGGCTCCAGTTTCATCTACCTCATTAGAACTGATTCAAATGTATTCTTTTTAGTGGCTGAGTAATATTCCATTGTGTATATGTACCACAGCTTTCTTATCCATTCGTCAGTTGATGGGCATCTAGGTTGCTTCCATGTCCTGGCTATTGTAAACAGTGCTGCGATGAACATTGGTGTACACGTGTCACTTTGAATTCTGGTTTCCTCAGTGTGTATGCTCAGCAGTGGGATTGCTGGATATTGTATGGCAGTTCTATTTCCAGATTTTTAAGGAATCTCCACACTGTTCTTTATAGTGACTGTACTAGTTTGCATTCCCACCAACAGTGTAAGAGGGTTCCCTTTTCTCCACACCCTCTCCAGCCTTTCTTGTTAGTAGACTTTTGGATAGAAGCCATTCTGACCAGTGTGAGATGGTACCTCATTGTGGTTTTGATTTGCATTTCTCTGATAATGAGTGATGTTGAGCATTTTTCATTTGTTTGTTAGCCATCTGTATGTGTTCTTTGAAGAAATGTCTTAGTTCTTTAGCCCATTTTTTGATTGGGTCATTTATTTTTCTGGGATTGAACTAAAGGAGCTGGTTGTATATTTCTGAGATTAATTCTTTGTCAGTTGCTTTGTTTGCTATTATTTTTCTCCCATTCTGAAGACTGTCTTTTCACCTTGTTTATAGTTTCCATCGTTGTGCAAAAGCTTTTAAGTTTAATTAGGTCCCATTTGTTTATTTTTGCTTTTATTTCTGGGAGGTGGGTCATAGAGGATCCTGCTGTGATTAATGTCAGAGAGTGTTTTGCCTATGTTTTCCTCTAGGAGTTTTATAGTTTCTGGTCTTACATTTAGATTTTTAATCCATTTTGAGTTTATTTTTGTGTGTGGTGTTAGAAAGTGTTCTAGTTTCATTCTTTTACAAGTGGTTAACCAGTTTTCCCAGAACCACTTGTTAAAGAGATTGTCTTTTCTCCATTGTATATTCTTGTCACCTTCGTCACAGATAAATTTTAATTGTTTATATGCAACTAGGCAATGAGGGCCTTGAAGACTAAATTTCCACAATCTTCTCCAGGGTATGCATATTTGTGAAATGAATTACAGTGGCTCTGTCATAGGCTTGCTCAACTCAATCTGCTCCTAGTGGAAACTGACATTCTTTTTTTCCTGTTACCTTTTATCAGGTTAAGAGAAACATATAAACTTTCACATTGATGTCTTTGCTTGGATGCCAGGCAGCTCAAGACTAAATCTTGTTAATTAGCTAGAATGCTTTTATTCCAGATTATTACTACAATTATCAGTCTTCTTTCACAAAATCACTTGTATGCTTACTCTAAATGCCCTCTGTTATATTAATTTTGAAAATGCCTTAAATATTTATAGCCTTAAAGTTCAAAGACTTGAATTCTAATCCACTTCTGCCTCTGAAAAGGACATTGATATATCCCTTTCAGTTCTCTCTGGACTTGAATTAGATGATGTCCAAAGTCCTTGTGAGTTCCAAAAGCTTACAATTCTACAGATAAAGGGACATGGTTTATACTTTACTAAAGGAAAAAAACCCTGTGACAGAATGTGACCTGAATCTCCAGGCACAAAGGAATGCTCTCCTAGGTACTTGGAGATTTCCTCTGAGTCCCATGGAACATCTGTGCCTTGGGCAAAGGCTCTGGGCAAATGCATATGGCATCCCACTTGTCAGTACACACAGTACAGTTTAATACAGTAAAGGCTCTGTCTGAGAAGTTCAGGTCATAAGAGTACTCAAGGGATGGATTTCCACATTGCTTGTAATCTGGCCAAGGCCTACCTTTTCAGCCAGTTTTAGTATCACACTCCCTTCTCTGCCTTACCCACTCCTATGCCTCTTCCCCCACTCCAACACACTCCTCACTCTCGCAATCCAGCCTAGCACGTGAGCTCCATCCTTCCCCTGGGCTCTTCGTGTGCTCTCTGACCCTTTGCTCTCCCTTCTCTATTTTGATAATGCCCCTTTCTCTATCTGGCAAATGCCAATTCAACCTCCAGAATCATTATCACCCATTCTCTGAGGCTTTCCTTTAATTCACAAATCCAATTTAGTTGTTCCTTCCACTGGGCCCCATTTTAGTTTGTACAGTTATACTCCTGTACTACTATTGCCTCCTTGGATTGAGTCTCCTCTGTTAAACTGTGAGCTCCCTGAAGGCTGACATTATGTGGTATTATTCAGCTCAGTACCACAAAGCCTGGCCCATTACAGATGCTCTGTGATTGCTTTAAGAATAAAAGAATGAGATGGATGGATGGGTGATGAATACAAGTATGGAATACAGGCTTTCAGGCTTCAGGGAGGGTTCAGGAAAGCAAATTCAGAGGTACCAAAGACCACCTCTGATGTGTGAACCTGGTGGGTTTTCCTTTGGGGGAATCCTGCACCTGTTTTAATAATCCTTCATTTGTATGATAGAACTTAGGAGTCTAGCCTTCATTTCCAACCAGAAGAAGGAAGATTTTCTCTGTGATGGAGACTGCTAGGAACAACCTTGTGATCTTTTCTCTTCTGCTTCCTCAGTAGTAGTATCCCCAATGGTTACCTGGGTCATAAGGTAACCAACTCTTCCTGGTTTTGCTGGGATTGTCCCAGTTTTAAAACTGAAAGTCCAGTGTCCCCAAAACCTCCCTGGTCCAAACAAACCAGGACAGTTGATCATCCAACAAGTTACACTGCTGGCCAGTCTACATGTCAGAGCCTCTCATGCCACTAAGGGAGAGCATACAGCTGAGGGCTTTCCAATGGGATGTGGGTGGAACCGATCCATTCAGTCACTGTGGTTAGCTGCTCAGTCATGTCCGACTCTTTGCAACCCAATGGACTGCAGCCCACCAAGCTCTTCTGTCCATTAAATTTCCCAGGCAAGAATACTGGAGTGGATTGCCATTTCCTTCTCCAGGGGATCTTCCTGGCCCAGGGATCAAACCCACGTCTCTTGTGTCTCCTGCATTGCAGGCAGATTCTTTACCCACTGAGCCATTTGGGAAGCCACATTCAGCCACTGGGACAGGAGACATTTTCTATAAAAATTTATTTTGAAAAACAAATCGCAGCTTTTTACCATAATAATAAGGCAGTCCCACCCTAAAAAGATATGGTGGTGCAAAGGAACCAAAAGATCTTTTTGAATCTTTCAAATACACCCATGCTTCCTCTTTAAATTCAACTGCAATCACCTATGAGCATTGGTCAGCTTGACTGACTTGTTATCTTTTTTTCCTCTTTCTTTTCTTCCCTTGGTTACAGAAAGCTAACTTGCTCATACTCCTCAGTTACATCATATTATCATTATTAGCATGCAGGGCCTCTCTCCTGCTCTAATTGTTTATTTTGCCTTTAACCCCTCTTCCACGCTGACTGCCACCTGCTCTCCGTAGGCTGCCATTCTAATGAGCTTATTGATCACCTTCGTTTCCATGTGTCGTTGCAAAATATGTATGGCTGTTTTGAATGCATACATTTAAAATTTTATGCAAATAGTCATTTGGCCTTTATCTAAATCTTCTTATGTGTCTCATTCCATATGGTGCTGTGGTTTCTACCTCCATCCCCATTGGTCTGTGTGTATCTCCATTTTATTACTGTGTACATTATCCACTCTCCAATGATGGGCACCCAGAATAGCAGAAATTCCCCATCACCATAAACATCACTGGAATGAACAACCTCTCTCATGTCAACCTTATGGACCCGGGAAAAATTATAATATATAATATATTCCCAGGGTTTCTGGCTGTAGAGTACAGAGATGACAGATACAGCAATACTGAAATACTTCTATGCTGGTTGGTAAGTAGCTCTGCCCCCAGGATCCCTGAGTATCCTTCCTGTTACCCCAGGAGCCCTTAGAAATTTCCATCATCTGCCAACTAAAGGGTTAATGCCTGAGCCGGTGAGAACTGATAGTATCTCTAGCAATTGATAAGTATTTTGAATATCACCCCTGGATATACATATAGTTAATTTAATGGTCCCCAGCCATCAGAGCAACCAAAACAAACAAAAACCCCTTTACCTAAATGGAACTTGGGGCCCTCACCGCTTCACAGAGCTATTATATCAATATCAATAGCTGCACTTCTTTTACCTGAGAGAAAAATAAATAATTTGTATGTCTATGTGTGTGTATTAATGCAACCAATTCTAATCTCAATTGAGACAACAAATATTTGCTATTAATAAATATTATACACAGTTACTATTTTGTTCAGTTCCTAAAACACTTCTGAGATTTTTTTAAAGCATAAGACTCTTCAAAGATTCAAGAATTTATTTTAGCCTCTGAAATGTCAAGTTTCATGGTGGCATAGCATTGTATTGAAACTATTTTCACAACCAGGAGAGCCAGACCAAGGTTTGGGGCCAGGTCATTTTAAGACTGAAAAATCTGGAAAATTCTGTCTAACTGAATGAGGAGTAGATTTCTGGGACCATAAACTTGCTGCCCAGGACTTGGGGCCACAGGTACTGTCATCCACACGCCTGTACCCTCACAGGCACACGCCTGCATGGGCATACGCATATTCTCAGGAAATTGCTCACATGCATCACACACACTCGAGAGCCACACTCAGGCAACATCCTCATATCCACACCCAGTGACAGCTCTGGTGGTTCCCTGTGATTGTAAAAGCCCCAGATATCTCCAGAGCACTAAACTATGACATGAGTTAGTATTTTCAGTAACCTGTATCCTGGGTTGGAAGTGGGATGCTGAGTCAGAGAAAGAACGCTCGAGAAGTCAGTCCTTGACCATGGAAGTGCACTCATGGTGAATCCGCAAGAAGAGGGTCCCCTCCCTCACTCCAGACCAGGGTCAGAAGGAAAATCCTGATGAGCCAGGGGCAATCTGGACTGAATGAAGCCTTACCTTCATGGAGGATACTTCCTTGAGCCTGCAGGCTAAGCTCCTACTGAGTCTCCATCCTTCTCTCTCCAGGGCCGTTCCTCTAAATGAGCGTATCAACTGAGTCAGCCCCAGCTTATGTATCTAAAGCCCACCCTCTGGCTCTGACCCCAGTCCTCTGAGAGCCTGCTCAGCACTACACGTTGTGCAAAGGGCTTCGGAAAACACAAGATGAAGAAACGTAGTCCTTGCTCTCAAGAGGCGGGCATTCTATCCAATAGTCAACTGAGAAACGAATATGGAGCGCAGACTCCATAAAAATATACAGGTAACTACAGAAGTTCACGTGAATGTAAAATGCCTGTTACTACCTTTAGAAATGGGGCTTCCCTGGTGAGCTCAGACAGGGAATGCAGAAGAGCCGGTTTTGATGCGTGCATTGGGGAGATCCCCTGGAGAAGGAAATGGCAATCCACTCCAGCATCCTTACCTGGAGAATTCCATGGACAGAGAAGCATGGCAAACTACAGTCCACGGGGTTGCAAAGAACTGGACACGACTGAGCAACTAACACTTTTCACTTTTTTCCCCTTTAGAATCTTGAGAAATTCTTAAGTTTTCTCATCCACAACTTGGGAATAATTTCTGCCCTTAGAAATGTGTGAACTGAGTAACTCCCCATACAAATTATTTTGGGATTCCCCCACTGGTACTCAGCAAATCTTTTATTCAACTCTAATTTTATCTTAATTGAAATATAGTTGATTTACTATACAGTGTCAGCTTCAAGTACAACAGCAAAGTGATTCAGTTAATTATATATTTCTTTTTCAGGTTCTTTTCCATTATATAGGTTACTACAAGATATTGAATATAGTTCCCTGTGCTATTAATCCCAAACTCCTATTTATTCCCTCCTTTCCCCTTTGATAACTACAAGTTTGTTTTCAATATCTGTTAAGTCTATTTCTGTTTTGCAAATAAGTTCATTTGTATCATTTTTTTTAAGATTCTATATATTAGTGATGTCATAAAATATTTGTCTTTGGCTGACTTACATCACTTAGTATGGTAATCTCTAGGTACATCCATGTTGCTGCAAATGGCATGATTTCATTCATTTTTATGGTTGAGCAACATTCCATTGTACATATATACCATGCCTTCTTTATCCAATCATCTGTCAACGGGCATTTAAGTTGCTTCCATATCTTAACTATTGCAAATTTAACTCTAATTTCAAGCAAATCTCATAGAACCCCCTCCAGATCTTCTCCAATCTAAGTCCTGGAATGTCTCGATCCCAACCCAATCTCTAGGTGTTATCCTTAGCATATGACCTGGCCATGTTAATTATTGAGAAGATAGAGGCCATGACGTTGTGGTCCCTCAACTTCCGTCTTGTCCACCTGGAAGTCCCTCTGAGGCTTCATGCATCCTCCCTTTCTCTCTTGCTTTCAGGAAGGATGCTTAGACCCAAATACTTCAGAGACAAAGAATGATGAACAAGAGATCCAAGATTACAGAGAAAGGGGGTTTTAATCATCACCAAGAAGTTAATTTACAAGCCTAGGATGCACATCATAGTGTCATGGAAATACTGGTTTCAAAGGTGTTTCCAGGCTCTACCACTTAACCACCTGTGCTGCCTTAAGCATGTGACTCAACTTTAATTTATGAATTCCATCAAGCAACATTTGAAGATCTATTGAGTGCCAAGGATACTCACCACAGCTACAATTTAACTATTATAAAATAGGGTAATAATAGTGCCAACTTCAAAGTGTATGGTGAGGCTTTAGAGCCCTCCAAGTACAAGAGGGAGAAATAAATGTGAATTATCTTCCACTTTCCCTCCTGGTCCTTAGTACCCATGTTCCTATTCTGTAGAGAAGAGGAATTTCTCATAAACAAAATAGATTCTTAGTTGGATAAGGAGAAGAATCAATATAAATCCCACATAAACTTCAAAGCACACCATTCCGTTCTCACAATAAAGTACTAGTTTGTATGTAACTGGTTGAGCTGCATTCTCATTATATGTGATCCATCCCAGGGCAGAGTTTGTGAGTCCTGCCAAATGACAACCGGCAGGACCCTTTGTTCAAGAAGGCTGGCAGCATGTCTTCCAAGTGTGCTCTCCCTGACAATCAGAACAGCTGAATTTTTATTCTCTCATTTCCGGAGTCAACAAATGTTTTCTGAACACTTAGGTTGTACCAGGTTGAGGGCAAAGAACTAGGATTATGGAATGTGAATTTCAAGAACTCAGATTCAGAGCTGCAAAATCTTATTTTCTCTATTTCTCTATCATTGATTTAACTCTTTAGAATCCACTTCTGCCTGACAACAGAAAACAACCTTGGTAGTTCTGGGAGAACCTTATGATTCCCAGAGTTAAATTCTGTAAATTCTGGCTTCTCTCTCACCTTCCTTCTCTTGTCCTCTGAGGCACCTGTAACCTCTGGAGGCTGTATCTCTCCTCGAAGTGAGGTCAAGTGGAATTAAGACTCCACAATGGGCTTCCACTGAGATGGGCTTCTCACTGTTTAGTATTCCTTTTATATCATCACTCATCACTGATATCCATGGGTTCACTGGACCCTCCGTTTCTTGTTGAATGTATTCTGTTTCCCCATGGACCTGACCCGAGTGGTTTGGGGCCATCACCCCATTTATAACACTTCTGTGATACCTCCATGGGGCTCAGAAACTCTCAGCCCCTTTTCCTGAACTACATGGAGTAAATGAGGCATCCTGGAAGGTACCCTTGGCCCACATTCTCAGACAACTGACTGAGATGCCACTACTCCTTGACTCAAAAGTCATGCTGGGAGCAGATATCACCATGTGGTTTGCAAAAATGAATATTGGTATCTTCTGATCTCAGATCCTTTCAGACTAACCTGGGACGTCCATCTTCCTCCCCTTCTGAGGGTCTTTACTAGCCCTCTTAGATCTAAGTCCCAAAGGTCTTTCCACCATCTCATAGCTGGCACTATCAACTCTGAGCAGGAAAATCATAGTTCATCTACTCTCTTTCTCATCTACTGTTTATGTCAAAACCTTGACTCCTGAGTTTCTATAGTTAATTCCTTTCCCTGGAAATCATTGTTATGGGCTTCAAGAGCCTATTTTGCAAGTCAAAAGTGAAACTCTGACATTTCTTTCTCTTTGAATGCTAACCCTAGCCTCTGACTAAATAAGGGGAAGATTGTGTGCACAAAATATAGAAGGGAGAAGCACTCTAATATTTTAAAATATTATCTCACTACATATGCATAACCATATATGGTCCTTGCCATTGAAAATCTTACAGTTAATGGAAAACTTTCATCAAATGGCAAGTTAGGCCAATTGACCAGATCCAAAATGAACTCCAAAGATTGGTTGTGATGAGCAAAGCTGGTTGGTAAAGTAACCCATAGATTCAGCTCTACCCCTACCATTTGTGAGACCAAGACAAGACTGCATGGAGGCCCCCAGACCCTTGCCCTCCCATTCTGGTTGCCTCCTACAGAGTAAGGGAATCTCAGGTTCACCCTAATGAACACACCAACTCACTCATCCAAAATGTCGGTAAGGCCTGCCATCAGGGTGCACGCACGCTCAGTCGTTTCTGTCATGTCTAACTCTTTGCAACCCTAGGACCGTAGCCCGCCAGGCTCCTCTGTCCATGGGATTCACCAGGCAAGAATACTGGAGTGGGTTGTCATGCCCTTCTCCAGGGGATCTTCCCGGCCCAAGGATCAAACCCAGGTCTCTTATGTCTCCTGCATTGGCAGGTGGGTTCTTTAGTGCTAGCACCACCTGGGAAGTTTGTTGAATGGTATACAGTTATAAAATTCTCTGCACAGCTCAGTAGTTTATTTCTCCCAATTCTGGAGACTGGAAAGTCTAAGATCGAAGGGCTGGCAGATTTGATATCTGGAGAGAGCTGGCTTGCTAGTTCATAGCTGGCCGTCTTCTCGCTGTGTCCTCGTGTGATGGAAGGAAGCCAGGCAGTTGATGTGTGTGTCAGATGCTCAGTTGTGTCTGACTCTTTGTGACCCCATGGACTGTAGCCTGCCAGGTTCCTCTATCCATGGAATTCTCTAGGCAAGAATACCGGAGTGGGTTGCCATTCCCATCTCCAGGGAATCTTCTCGACCTAGGGATCAAACCTGGGTCTCCTGATTGCAGGCAGATTCTTTACCATCTGAGCCATCAAGGAAGGCAGTTGGTACCCGGATTGAATTGACCCAGTTGGTGTCTGCAGAGAACTGGCGAATGACTCAGAGTGGAAAACCCACTTAGTGTCAGAAGTGTTATGACAATGAAAAATAGTTCATACAAAGAGCACGGCAGGGGAGACAAGGGACTAACCCCCTGCCTTCTGGGGTTTGTTGTGTCAGGGATGTGGGGTCTCCCAGGAGGTCAAGCAGACAAGATAGAACACAGCTCAGCCTGGGCGAACTTGCAAGTACCCACACCTCCAGGAGGGACTCCACCAGCAAGAAGCTCTGGACTGGGCACTGGTGGCAGGAGCCGAGGTGAAGGAAAAGTTCAGTCTCCCATGAGCAGGAGCTGAGCAGTGGGGAGACCGGGGACCCACCAAAAACCCAGAGCCACCAGTGTCTGCCAGAATGGCAGTGGGAGACAGCAAAGAGCATCCTGTACCTGTGCCCACTCAAGTGGGGACCAGCCCTCTATCCCTCACCCTGGGGCGGGCTCACTCCTGCTCACATCTCTTCCCAACTCCACACAGAGTGACTCGACATCACTAACTTGAAATCAGCCAGGGCAGGGGGAGGTGACAGAGGGAATTTACCCCATGGAAACGTGCAAACACTACAAATCAGGGACTCTTTTCCAGGGAGCTGGTTGTTAAACACTCACCAGCACACCACTGCCCCATTTCTGCCTCTTTGCCCACTCTGTTGGATTAAAGATTGAAGCAGGCAGGAGAAGCAAAGGAAGAGAAAGAGGAGGCGGGACTGTGGGCTACTCCCCACTCCATGCCCTTTGAGCATGGCAATGGCCTAAAACAGGCAAGGAGAACAGTTTTGAATCACATATGAGGTTGGCATCATGAACTGGACTGGACTAGTTTGAATCAAAGGAAATAACCAGAGCCTATGAAATCTGCCCAAGAGTTGAGAAGGCAGAGTGGGTCATATTCCCTTTGGGGAAAGTAATTGTAAGAAACACTCAAGGGCACAAAACAGTCTGTGTGTGTGCCCTTGAGTAGAGGGTCTTCAGACCCCCCAGATGGTTCCATCCATCTGCCCATTGCCCCTAGGAGGGCACTGAGCCACGATGGCTCTCCAAAAGCACATTCAGGTAACAGTGACCTGGTCCTCACCCGGCTGCTGGGCTTCTGATGAATTCGGGGTTAATTGCTTCCCTCTTGGGGCTCCAGGTTCTTACAGAGGTGACTGGAGATGTTTTCTCCTCTCTCTAACATGAGATGACCTCCATGAATTACACACACACACACACACACACACGCTCTGTAGTACCAAAGTTAGTCATCACTGAGGCTGACAATCCAGTCTCCTCTGGGGATTATACAGCCAACAGAGAGGACAGGAAGCCTGAAGCTGAGCCAAGATGCCTGAGGGAGGGGGTTGGGCAGCATCTTCCGTGTGCTGGGAGCCTGCTGGGGGGTGCAGAGGGGTGGTTGAGGGTTGCAGGAGGGTGGAATACAAGTCTCTGAGGAGCTATAATGTCCCCTGCATTCTACTTTCCAACTAATGTGTTTTTTTTAAGAGCAACTGTCTGCAGCGAATACCCTGGGCTATATTTATTGATCAGCATCATCTGAGAGTGGACTATCTAGGACAGAGGCCTAAAGAGAAGGGTGGACTATGCCCTGTCACTGCAGTGTACCCCTGAACTACCCCTCCCCACTCTCCTCTCCTCGGCTCTGGGCTGCAGAGGGCAGAGCACTGCCCAGCCGGAACTAAAGAAGGGAAAACTGAGGCCAGGAGACTTTGTTGACCAGCCTCAACTGAAAACATAGTGCCGATGAACTATACAGTTCTGGTTAAAATAGTATGTTTTATATTATGTGACTTTTACCACAGTAAAAAAAAAAAAAAGAAGAAATCCTTTAATATATTTGTCATTGTACAGAATAGTCTTTCAAAGAATCTGTCAGTTATCTTTGCCATTTCCATGTTAGTGGATTTGTTTCCGTATTCCGGTGTGGAGCTATCCTGAACAGCATTGGCATAAATTTCTTTATTTCATATCTTTCATTTATAATTATTGCTTCAAAATAAACTTCCAAGAATAAAATTTAAAAAAAAAAACAAAACAAACAAACCTAAAGAGGATTTCTTTCCCAATCACCAATTTCAACCTCGTCCTGTCAAGTGGCTCCTTTTGCCCTTACTGAAACCTGGGCAGATGCCACCACCTGTCAGGTAGTTTGTTTGTTAAAAGTCCAGGATAATTTGAAATAAAATTGCAAATAGCCAATGCACAGCCTTCACTCCCCCAGGTCCTGGCAGGTCTTGAGGCTGAAGGGACCCAAGTCAGAGAGACCTTTGGGAGTGGAGAGAGGTGACTGCCCTCTCACAAGACCCCCTTTCTTCTCTGGGAGCAAGACCTCCCTATGTTGCGGCAGGGAGGAAAGAAAGCGGGGGGGTGGGGGGGGGAAAGCCAGCATTTTGTGGGGGGTGTGTGTTATTTGGGGTTGTCTGTTTGTTTTACTGAACTGGCTCTGACTGCGGTCATCTCTCAGCGGCCCTGGCCTCCCTCGTTCCCACCGCGGAGGCTCCTCTGGTGTGGGGGTGAGGGGTATGCAGACCTCAGGGCACCAAGAGGCCCTTCCGCACATCCCCCTGAGGCGGGAGCTTCCAGTCCTGACACAGCCTCTTCCTTCCTGCTCCCCGCCCCCTTCCGTTTGTAATTAAGAGTCCCTCCCCGGTAGACGCTGTCTGGAGGGACAAACACATGGATGCCTCAGGGCCTCCATAGTATCCAGTAGGCCCCAGGAGCCTCTGGTCCTCATGTGGCCAGCAAGGCGGAGAGAGACTGCTTCCCCTGACGCCTCCCCGGAGCTCTTCTGGCTCAGGTGGCTCAGGGCGGGTCTGCAGCATCTCCACGCAGCCAGGTGCGCAGTCTCACCTTCACTAGTCTCCTCCCTGAATCTCCAGGGAGCCTCCTGCTTCTGACCCGCGTCCGGGGAGAGGTGGGGCACCCTTGCCTCTGCTGTGAGACTTTGCCTTTCACTTTGGTTCCTAGAGATGCGTGGGGGCCAGAGGAAAAGCCCTAATTGCCCCAATAGTCCTGACTATTCAGTGGAAGGACTGATGCTGAAGCTGAAGCTCTAATACTTCGGCCACCTGATGCGAAGAACTGAGTCATTGGAAAACACTCTGATGCTGGGAAAGATTGAAGGCAGGAGAAGGGGACGACAGAGGAAGAGATGGTTGGATGGCTTCACCGACTCTATGGACATGGGTTAGAGCAAGCTCCGGGAGCTGGTGATGGACAGGGAAGTCTGGCGTGCTGCAGTCCATGGGGACACGACTGAGCGACTGAACTGAACTGAGGGAGGCAGGCGGCTGGTTTCTTGCCCCTGTCACACCCTTCAGACTTGAGAACGCCTTTGTGAGTGCCAGCCTCCTTTTGCACTTCGCCCTCACGAAATGGGGTCAGCGAATGTTACAAAGGAGGGCTTAGGACGGGTTTTATTGTCGGGTTGGTTGGGAGGGGCGTGACTTTCCAGGAACTGCGACTGTACAGGTCTCACTGCTCATTCTGCCCTCTGCGTTCAAGTTGTTCCCTAGCATCTGCTCTGGGCCTCCGAAAAGTCATCGGAGGGGCACAGGCTCCCCCCTGTGGCCGGATCTTAACATTGCATCCGCACAGGGTCACAGCCTCGGAAAATTCACGACTCATAATCCTACACGCAAAAATTCTGACACTACCATTCTCTTGTATTTACTTCCAGTAATCTTCCCATGTGCACAGAAGGTATGAAGATAAAGAAGTGAAAGTGTTAGTGGCTCAGTCATGTAGGATTCTTTGCTACCCCATGGACTGTAGCCCCCCAGACTCTTCTGTCCATGTAATTCTCCAGGCAAGAATACTTCTCCAGGGGAATCTTCCCAGCTCAGGGATTGAACCCAGGTCTCTTGCATTAGCAGACAGATTCTTTACCATCTGAGCCACCAAGAGTATGAAGATATGTGTCTTTTCCCCACTTAACTGCCCAAACAATGTAATATTGCTACTCTTAGGCACTTTTTAATGTAAAAAATTCATTGTGAAAAATAGTTAAAGAATTGCTAAACTACTGAGAGACGATCACATGTTTTACACTCAATAGTTTTTCTCTCTGTCTCTCTTAGGGAATCTTCATTTTCCAGGTAGAAGCTGGGGCAGAAGGAGAGGAGGAAAGCTTTCATACGTGCTTTCCTGAGTGTATGTTCATACTTTCCCAGGCACTTTTACATGAGAACATCGTAACATGATAAATCTCTGTTTCTCAGATTAAAAAGAAATATGTTCAGAAGAGTTAGGTAACTTTCCCAGGGCCACACAGCTGGTGAGTATCAAGACCAGAAATGAAGTGTTTTCATGACCACAAAGTCCAGTTACCTTTGAGATACTAGACCTGCTGGATTTCCTTCTGCAGGAAATCCTATCATTGAGGGACATCAGTTAGAAGAGGTTTCAGAGTGTTTTAGATCCGTTTTGCACATTCATCCAGAATGGCTCCAGCTCTCTCACAGCTTCCCCGGTGGGCACTCATTTTTGCCCACAGGGCAGAACATCCTCGCCCCCTCCCTGCCCCTGGAATATATGCTCTGCCCATCACGCCCACAGTGAGAATCCTTTCCAGGGATGCGGCCTTGACAGAGCCTTGTGTTGTTGAGAACCATTTGGATGATGTATATGCCTGACCCCGGTGAGGCCTCTATATAAACTTCTAAGATTCTTGAGGACAGGTGAGGGGATCTACTTGTCTTGTAGCTGCCCAAGACAAGCCTGGTATGTAAGTTTACTTGCATATTAAACCTGCCACCTATGGTCTGCAGGGGTGTGCTTTTTTCTTCTCTCCTTGCACTCTGTGTGTTGGGGCCAGTTTCAGCTCTCACACAACAGCCTGGGGGCTGGTTACCAGGGGAGATTAATTCACCCCCACATCCCTGTTCTCTAGCACTGTCTCTGATAAACAGGAAGTCCTCATTAAAAGGGTCTTACCCCACAACATATTCCTTCCATGGAAAGTTCTTATTCCCATGAGGAGAGAGGTGTTCTCAATATGTTCAAATATAGTCAGGTTCATTCATTCCCTGGCTGATTTCACTTAGTTTTGGCCAAACATCTCAAAGGCCTTTCCCTGGTAAATTTAATGTATACATTGAGCCAAAACTGGCAGGAAAAAAAAAAAAGATTTTCTGGAAAAACAGATAGTTTTTCTCAGCCTCGTTTTCTTTTCCTACTCAGCAAAACCAAGACCTTGCAATCAGGGCACCAAGTTTAGCACATAAACATACAGAATACCTTGTTGAATTTGAGTTGCAAATAAACGATGGATAACTTTTTACCATAAGTAAATCTTAAGTATTAAAAATAACTGCAGTATTCCCCAGATGACTGGAAATTGAAATTTAACAGGGCGTCCTGTGTTTTATTGGCAGCCTTACTTGGGGACCTCTTCTGGCATGTTTGTGGAACATTCTGGGCCAAGCTGGAGAGGGAAGCCTTGGGAAGGAGAAAGGAGATGGTGGGGACCTCCTTGCAGGGCAGCTGTTCTGCCTTGTTACTGGGAAAGGAAGGAAGGGTTGCTGTAGTGGATTCTCCCAGTGATTGCAAGCCCAGCTGAGGACAGGCTTGTCTGCACAGATCAACAACCGAGAGGCTGAGCTGGGCCTCTGCTTGTACCACGACTCTGCGTCTTGCTGTGAGGTGAGCGATTCTACCTGGCTCTTCCTACAGGTCTGCAGCTGAGAGAAGGCACAGGACCTCAGGGTTCTGGGCTCTCTGACAATAGGGGTCAGACCATAGTTGCTGTTGTTGTTCAGTCACTAAGCTGTGTCTGACTCTTTGCAACCCCAGGGACTGCAGGACAAAGGCTTTCCTATCGCTCACCATCTCCCACAGTTTGCACAGTTCATGTCCATTAAATCAGTGACACCAATAAGATTAGTCTCTGACTAATTGTTATCACTCCTAGTATTCCTCTCTCCCTGTCTCTCTGCATCTGTGTATCTGTCTGTCTCTTTCTCTGTCTCTCCCCCACCTGCCCAGTCCCTCTTGTTCACACTGTTTGGTAAATTTCTCTCAATGCTTCTAGAAGCAGAGCTGGGGGGGGTGGGGGTAAGGCATTCAAGTGCAGACTTGGCATGACAGTCTGCACTGTCTTTGACCACAGATAAATTCATCGAGGAGCTTTGGTTTTCAGACTTGGGGCCCTACTACAGGCAGATGAGGAGGTTTTTCTTGTCTACCTGGGCACCGTAGGGCGAAAAGTGACATTCAGAGGCTCACTGACCACCTTGTTTTTGCTCCATATGGTTCCTGACCCTGAACTGTATGGGGAGCATCTCGGGGACAACCCTGGAGGCTGCACACGGCAGAGGCAGTACATGGACTTCTGAGTAGTCAGTGAGCCTCGTCATCTGGAGGTACAGCCTGGCTACACCTCATTTTCATGGGATGGGGGAAGTCGTAGCTCGCTTGGATTCAATTATGTCTGAGAATTGCCTGTCTTGCAAGTAGAGCTCAGAAAGACTTGTTTCCACAAACCCCTGCCCCTTGGGGCTTTCTTGACCCCAAATTTATATGTGGAAGAGATTCCCAAAATTGTTTCAATCAGAGTAATGAAAGAGGGGGATTGAAATATCACTTTCTATTTTATGATTATTTTGTCCCCAATTTGCCACCTTAGAGCATTTCACTAAGACCTAGACCCTGGCCGTGGCATAACTGGTAGACTTCACATGTGAATGGATTTACACTTACCAACACTTGCCTGTGGATTTCCCTGGTGGCTCAGCAGTAAAGAATCAGCCTGTAATGCAGGAGATGGAGGTTCAATCCCTAGGTCAGGAAGCTCTCCTGGAGAAGGATATGGCAACCTACTCCAATACTGTTGCCTGGGAAATCCCATGAGCAGAGGAGCCTTGCCAGCTACAGTCCATGAAGTTGCAAAAGAACTGGACACAACTCAGTGACTATACAACAAACATTACCTATAAGAAACAGCTCTTTGAGGGTGGCCGTACTTTGGAAATGAGCCGTGTGTCCTTCAGGAGCCACAAAAGATCATGGAGAGAGCTAAGAACTGAGTTTAACTTCGCCTCTGTTCTTCACGAGCTTGAAGGGTTCTTAATCTTGTGAACCTCAGTTTCCTGGGTGAAATGCTCATCAAGTATCCAGTGCAGCCCCTGACACGTTGCAGTAACTTATTCCTCACCAGCCATCATCGGGCATTTACAGTATACCAGGCACTTCCTGGAGGCTGGGGGAGATGGGGTCAGTGAGACAAACTACAAAAATTTCTGATTTTATTTTTAAAAAAAGACAGAGTGCAGGCTTGAGTCAAGTGCCTGAGTTTGAATCCTGGCTCCAACTCTCCTCAGCTCTGTAATTCAGGCAAATTTTTTTTCTATAGAGTGAGGGCTGGTAGATTGGCACCTGGAGCTAAATGGGGAGAAGGGCACTTGGTAAGGCTCTGTTCAAACCAGTTTGGCTCAGCAAGAAAAACAGATGAGGTCCTGGCTGCCCAGTGAAGCTACACCATCCTCTCAGGCCACTTGGGGAATGTGCAGCTGTGGGCATCTCTCCTGTGTATAGGTGCGCCCCAGGCCCTCTGGGAGTGACTTCTTTCATTGGAGCACAGTTAGCCTTGGAAGTGGCTCTAGGCTTTGAGATCCTTCCCAGGTTACTGATAAATTGAGAGTCTTACCTTTGGCTTTCCCACACCCTTTCTTAGGGGAAAGGACATCAGCTGAGTTAGACCACTCAGTGCTGGAGTTGGATCCCTACCCAACGGGTCCTTGGGATAAAGGTGGGGATTTGGTTGTTCCATTTTAACTTTTTAGTCATCCTAAGACAATTTAGTCAGTAACAGAAGTTTCTTTCTTCCCTGTCAGATTGTCGGCATTATCTATATTTGAAAGAATTTATGGTCAAAACCGTTTAGCCAGAGGCTTGCATTGAACCACTAGAAAGAAAACTACAGAGTTAGATGCATAATATGGAAATACCACCTAGGCTCAGGTGAGCTGAATAGTCGATTTTCTTGATATACACATATAGTCTAGACTCTGACTCCTATTGTATGTTTGTGTTTGTAATACTTTTAAAAATTATTTATTTATTTTTATTTTAGGCTGTGCTGGGTCTTTATTGCTCTAGTTGCAATAAAGTTGCTGCAACTTTCTCTAGTTGCAGTGAGCAGGGCTACCCTTCATTGTGGTGCACAGGCTTCTTCTTGTTGTGGCTTCTCTTGTGTGTGTGTGGCATGTGGGATCTTCCTAGACCAGGGATCAAACCCATGTTCTATGCCCCGGCAGGCAGATTCCCATCCACTGAATATTAAGGGAGTTCTCTTGAATGTATATTTTTGTTTGGAGTCAGAATTGACCCCACAGCCTACTAGCTCTTATTTGCTCACTTGCCCTTGAAACCAATTAGACAGCAAATATGAAGACTTTAGAACCTGTATAAGGGGGTAGGACTGGGGACAGAATAACCATAATATAGAAAGTGATATTTAACCCCTCTCTTTCATTACTCTTAGGAATGTAATCTGTCCTCTCCTAGGACATAAATTCTTCCAGAATCACTGCTTCACTATAGTTATATTTGAAAGACATCAAACCCTTGCTGATACGAAGATTTTTCTAAGACTTTTCTCTTCTAAAGAATTAGTATGTAAGATTTTTTTTTTTAACATTTGTAACTTAAAGCTCCATCCTTGATATACTAGATATATCACTCTATGAATGAGGAAAAAAACTAAACAAGGAACAATCGAATAAAATCTATGGATGAAAGCTGATTATTGAGTATATCACAATGTTCCATCTGGGGCTTCCCAGAAGGTACTAGGAGTAAAAAAAATTCTCCTGCCAAGGCAGGAGGCATAAGAGACGCAGGCTCTGTCCCTGGGTTGGAAGATCCCCTGAAGAAGGGCATGGCCACCCACTCCAGTATTCTTACTTGAAGAATCCCATGGAGAGAGGAGTCCAGCGGGCTGCGGTCCATAGGGTTGCAAAGAATCAGACACAACTGAAGCGACTTTGCATTGCACACAGCACACGTTTTTCATCTGTCTCATTCTTTGCCTACTTTCTCTCCTTACTTTGCTTTGGGTGGTCAGTTTGGAGCAGTAAAAAAAATACTTTGGTATTTTTTTTAGCAGGAATATTTACTAAAATGTAAGAATGTGTTTGACTTAGCATGTTATATCCCAGTAGAGTTATGCTCAGGATTATTAATACCTTTTGAATCTGAAGATGCCTGTCTTTTATCAGTTCTAGGATAGTCTCAGCCACTTTATCTTCAGATATTACTTTACCCATGCTCTTCTTTTGAATATCTATCAGACATGTATTAGACCTTTATTTTTCCATGTCTCATTTTGCTCACATTTTTAATCTGTGTCTCTGTTACATTCTGAATAAATCCTTTAGATGTACTTACACGTCTCAAATTCTCTACAGCTTTATTTAATCTTTTCCATTTTCTGTTGACTTTGATTTTTATAATGAGTTTTCATTTCTAGAACGACCTCAGTCTTTTTCATATGCACCTCTTACTTGATAATGTCATAGCCTTATGTTTAATAACATTCATACAGCTTCTAAAATTGGCTTTGTAAATTATAGCTTGGGCTTCCCTGGTGTCTCAGTGGTAGAGAATATGTCTGTCAATGCAGGAGACCCAGGTTGGATCCCTGGATCAGGAAGATCCCCTGGAGAAGGAAATGGCAACCTAGTCCAGTCCTCTTCCCTGGAAAACCCCATGATCAGAGGAGCCTTGCTGGCTGCAGTCCATGGGATCACAAAAGAGTCGGACACAACTTAGCAACTGATCAACCACAGCCAATTATATCTTAAATTCTTTTGTCTGAAATTCTCATCCTATAGTTTCTCTGTGTGTTGTTTTACATTATGTTATGGATTCACCTTGAGCAGGATTTTGGTTGTAGGAAATCTATGTGAGCTCATTTGAAAATGCATTTCTCCTAAGAGACTTTGTTGCTTCCACAAGATACCCTGGGGTTATTGTCTGCTGGAGAACATTCTGTTTTATAAAGTTCCCAGTTTGGTTTTCTACATCAAATGGATTAGAAAACCTCAAACCCAAAATCACGTTGTGAGGGCAGGCTTGATATCACGAACTCTCAGGGGAGACTTCTCTACCTGACTTTCACCCCTAAGAACTCACTGATGGAGAAAGCTTCTTGTTATCTTTTCTTACCACTCTGTGGAAACAAAGCTTTTCTAGCTTACCTTTTCAGTGAGAGAATAATCCTTTCTAGGGGGAAGAAGTGGTTGAGACTTCATATAAGTACCACATTTTCATTATTTATTTTGGCTGTGCTGGGTCTTCACTGCTGTGCATGGGCTCAGTAGTTGCAGTGTGCGGGCATAGTTGGTGCATTTGGGATCTTCATTGCTCAACCAGAGACTGAACCCGAGGCCCCTGCATTGAGAGTGTGGAGTCTTATCCATTGGATCACCAGGGATGTCCCAAGGGTCTCACTTTAAATCCAAGCCTTCTACAGGCCTGAGATTCTCCTATCACCACACAGGTGTTAAAATACACATCATGGTTTGTTGGGTTTCCCTGGTGGCTCAGATGACCAGGAATCTACCTGCAATGAGGGAACCCCAAATTCAGTCTCTGGGTCGGGAAGATCCCCTGGAGAAGGGAACGGCAACCCACTCCAGTATTCTTTCCTGGAGAATTCCAGGGACAGTGGAACTTGGCGGGTTACAAGTCCATGAAGCTGCAAAAAGTCAGACACAACTGAGCAAAACTAACACCATCATCTCCAGCCCCAGCACCTGTAAAGCAGCCACCGTGTCCAAACATTATTCATTTATCCAAGTTGCGGCTACCTCTTCTTTTATGGTCTCAAGGATTTCATTGATGGTCTCTGCAAGCTTAACCATACTCCTAGATTGGTTAACTATACCCTCTCAACATTTCTAGCTGTCTTTCTGTTGTGGGGTTTTCACATTTCTCTGGTTCACAATGTTTCTGGAAAGGCGGCTCCTCACCTATGTCAGTGTCAGCAAGCTTCCATGTCCAATGACACCCTGGTAGTTATTGCAATGAAGCTGGGAGGAGTTCCAGGCATGGATCCATCAGAATTCACTTTAGGACACAAATGTGGCCAACTTGTAGCTGTTATCAAAACAAGCATGACATTTATGTTCAGTGTGAACACTTGAAAAAACCAGCAGAAAGATAAGAATTTTTTTTTTACCACATCCTTGTGTTTTGCATATTTTCAGTGAGAATGATATTATTTTCACAGTTCTCTTCCCTATGTAATTTGAAAATCACATCCTGACTTATGAGAACCATGTCCTTTACTTCAGACCTGAAGCAGCTTATCCTGTGTATGAGTAAGACAATGTGCAGGGGAATTAAAGCCAGAAAGACATTGCTTCTGAAAGCTCTCTTTCTTGGGGTTCTGCTTCTATGGAAGTGAAAGATTTTGATATTCCACCTCCTTTTTCTCCCCATCTGGAGTTTTTTGAAAAGCAGCAGAACAGGAGATGGAGGTGGGGGAATGCCATCCTAAGCTTTGCTGCTAATGATGCCTGATGATTCAGTGTATTGTGCCCTTTCTAAAGGGATCCTGTTGTATTTTTCTTAGACTGAAATGCATCTGTTAATATCTTCTCCATGATATGAAGAAGATGAACCCATACCCTGGCTGAGCCAGGGCTTGGTCAAGTTGCCCAGACCACGGAGTTGTCCAAAGGTGAGTTCTTCTCAGTTGTGTGGGAAGATAATCCATCTGATGACAACAGTAACATGAAGTAATTCAACTGTGCCTTCTGTGACACTTCCTATCACTCTTATCTATGTCTGTTTTCTCATTTGTCCTTTAGTTACCCCGAGAGGCAAGCAAGAATTACTCCAGTTTTACCTGTTTGGAAAGTAAGGTTTGTCATAAGTAAAACTGAATACTACAACAAATTACAGAAGAGAAATATTCCTAAGAATAGATCTTAAGAGTGAATGACTTACTAATATCAAGTAGACAGCTGGGGACATGACACATACAAGTTACCAGAAGCACACTGTAATTAGAGGGCAAAATTTATTGTTACAAATCTTACCAATAGAAGCGGGGGTGGGGGGGAGTGAAAGCAGTGATAGATTTTTCTCTTCTTGGGCTCCAAAATCACTGCAGATGGTGACTGCAGATGTGAAATTAAAAGACACTTGCTCCTTCGAAGGAAAGCTATGACAAACCTAGAGAGCATATTAATAAGCAAAGACATCACTTTGCCAACAGAGGTCCATATAGTCAAAGCTAAGGTCTTTCTAGTAGTCATGTAGGAATGTGAGAGTTGGACCATAAGAAAGGCAGAGCACCAAAGAATTGATGCTTTTAAACTGTGGTGTTGGAGAAGACTTTTGAGAGTCCTTTTGGGACAGCAAGGAGATCAAACCAGTCAATCCTAAAGAAAATCAACCCTGAAAACTCATTGGAAGAACTGATGTTGAAGTTGAAGCTCCAATACTTTGGCCACCTGATGCAGACAGGTGACTCACTGGGAAAGACCCTGATGCTGGGAAAGATTGAAGGTAGAAGGAGAAGGGGACGACAGAGGATGAGCTGGTTGGACGGCATCACTGACATAGTGAATGTGAACTTTGGCAAACTTCAGAAGATAGTGAGGGACAGAGAGGCCTGGCATGCTACAGTCCCTGGGGTAGCAAAGAGCTGTACACAACTTAGCTACTGAAAACAACAACAACAACCAACGTAAAGTAAAAGGAATAATTAGGAGATGCAGTATCTGAGAAAGGGTGAATACTAATTTCTTTGTTTTATATATCACAAAATCATAAGGCTAACTTTGGAATTTGAAAAAAAATGTAGTTTAGACAAGGAGGGAAGTTGATTGTACTTTAGTTAGTTAGTTCATCCATACTATCTGAACTTTTTTTTTTTTTGCTGTGTAATTTAAACCGAATTTAATAACACTGTGACCTCAAGAATGAATAAAGGGCAACAGCTACTTCCAGATGTTCAAGCTGGTTTTAGAAAAGGCAGAGGAACCAGAGATCAAATTGCCAACAACCGCTGGATCATTAAAAAAGCAAGAGAGTTTCAGAAAAGCATCTATTTCTGCTTTATTGACTATGCCAAAGCATTTGACTGTGTGGATCACAATAAACTGTGGAAAATTCTTAAAGAGATGGGACTACCAGACCACCTGACCTGTCTCTTGAGAAACCTGTATGCAGGTCATGAAGCAACAGTTAGAACTGGACATGGAACAACAGACTGGTTCCAAATAGGAAAAGGAGTACGTCAAGGCTATATATTGTCCCCCTGCTTATTTAACTTATATGCAGAGCACATCATGAGAAACCCTGGGCTGGAAGAAGCACAAGCTGGAATCAAGATTGCTGGAAGAAATATCAATAACCTCAGATATGCATATGACATCACCCTTGTGGCAGATGGTGAAGAGGAACTAAAGAGCCTCATGAAGAAAGTGAAAGAAGAGAGTGAAAAAGTTGGCTTAAACTCAACATTCAGAAAACTAAGATCATGGCATCTAGTCCCATCACTTCATGGCAAATAGATGGGGAAACAGTGGAAACAGTGGCTGACTTTATTTGGGGGGGCTCTAAAATCACTGCAGATGGTGATTGCAGCCATGAAATTAAAAGACGCTTACTCCTTGGAAGGAAAGTTATGACCAACCCAGAAGCATATTAAAAAGCAGAGACATTACTTTGTCCACAAAGGTCTGTCTAGTCAAGGCTATAGTTTTTCCAGTGATCATGTATGGATGTGAGGGTTGCACTATAGAGAAAGCTGAGCACTGAGGAATTGATGCTTTTGAACTGTGGTGTTGAAGAAGACTCCTGAGAGTTCCTTGGACTGCAAGGAGATCCAACCAGTCCATCCTAAAGGAGATCAATCCTGGGTGTTCATTGGAAGGACTGATGTTGAAGCTGAAACTCCAATACTTTGGTCACCTCATGTGAAGAGTTGACTCACTGGAAAAGACCCTAATGCTGGGAAGGATTGGGGGCAGGAGGAGAAGGGGATGACAGAGGATGAGATGGCTGGATGGCATCACTAACTCAATGGACTTGGGTTTGGATAGACTCCGGGAGTTGGTGATAGACAGGGAGGCCTGGCATGCTGCGGTTCATGGGGTCACAAAGACTCGGACACGACTAAGCAACTAAACTGAAATGAACTTCTTTCTGTAGTTGCATTTGGGTCTCTACCTCCTGGCTGGATCATTTCTAGCCATCGTGAGGCCACCTACTCCCCTGTCCACCCAACTGGAGGCAAGAAATTCACCTATATCTAACTCTCTTCTGTTGAGCTTGCTGACTTAACTTATTGAGGGAAAAACAGGTGATTTACTTCAGTGCCCCTGAAGTTAAGGAGAAGGAAATGAGCGTTTGCTCCATCAAGCACTGTGCCGGCAATTCAATGCCGCTGTCCCAATTTATCTTCACCCCTGGCTGGTAAAGTAAGCTGTGCTCCCTCATTTTGCACAGTAAGCACTTACCTGAAGTTTGTGAACCTTATGGCTTTGGATACATGGTTAAATAACTCCAAAACAGAGCTCTTTTCACTAAACCACTGGGCTTCTCACTTACCTGGAACAAGAAGCCCAGCTATTCTCTGCCTCAGCACCAAGCCTGCTCAGAGCCTGGCTGGGAGGAAGGAAAGTGACCCTTGTGCCCAGGACCATGCACCGTGCCTCTCATGCCCCCGGGCACAGGGTTGAGCATCACTGAGCCTGGCACCCTCTCTGCTCTTCCATCTCCAGGACCAGGTCTGCATGACTGCCTGCTCACCAGGAAATACAGTTTTCTGAATGGATTCCTTGTTTTCCACCCACAGGGCCTCCCTGGCAGCAGAACAGTCTGCCCACACCCTTTGCCGCTGAGCCTGGCGGGCGCTGAGCTCGGACCACAGGGGGCATGACTCGCTGTCCTCTTGCACCCAATTCGGACACCGAGGACACCTGGATCTGGAAGCAGCAACGGGGTTGCCTGCTAGCTATGGAGGCTGACGGCTGCTTTTCAGGAAAAACAACAACAACAACAACCCTCTGTTCACAGGATGGACGGGGGCGTCCAAAAGTGGGGAGAATAGCCCCTGTATTGGGTTCCTGCTTCCGCAAAGAGGCTCTGCTCTCTGGTGAAAGTCCTTAGCATTGTTGGGTGTGCTCTGGGTCCCGGAATGGAAATTGTTCTTCCTTCCTGGTATTTAAAATACACACACCACACAAATGGAAAACAAGACCCTAGAGTTTCTCTGGCACCTCTTGCTCCTTTTAACTAGAGCCCTTTATGACGGAGCCGCCTGGTCCCTCCGGCCCCCTGGGGGTCCGCTATTGGCGCCTCCAGCCTTGTTAACAGGGTTAAAAGCTGGTTCCAGGAGCACCTTGCAGGCTAGCCTACTGGTGAGGAGGGAGCAAAGGAACCCCAGAGCACCATGCCCTGAAAGGACCTCTTTTGCAACAATCATAGACCCCAGAGAAGTGACGGCAGCATTTTATTTGGATGTACATGCCTATTCAAACCCCTGGGACTTTTGAAAAGGTCGTCCCCCTGAAAAATCAAAATCAAGAGGCATTTCATCAAGAGAACTATATCTGCCCCTCCCCCATTCCTGGAGTTTATCATCTAAGAATTAATCACAGATAATGCTATGCTCTATATATGTTCTATGCTGTTTCTTTATGTGCTATAAAGAAAGCTGAGGTCCGAAGAATTGATGCTTTTGAACTGTGGTGTTGGAGAAGACTCTTGAGAGTCCCTTGGGCTGCAAGGAGATCCAACCAGTCCATCCTAAAGGAGATCAGTCCTAAATATTCATTGGAAGGACTGATGTTGTAGCTGAAACTCCAATTCTTTGGCCACCTGATTCGAAGAGCTGACTCATTTGAAAAGACCCTCATGCTGGAAAAGACTGAGGGCAGGAGGAGAAGGGGACGACAGAAGATGAGATGGTTGGATGGCATCATTGACATGAGTTTGAGTAAACTCCGGGAGTTGGTGATGGACAGAGAGGCCTGGCGTGCTGCAGCCCATGGGGTCACAAAGAATCGGACACGACTGAGTGACTGAACTGAACTGAATGCTATACTCAGAAACTTCCTGGGCAATCATTCTTTAGTTTCTACTTTCAGGTTCTTTCAGAGAAGGAAATGGCAACCCACTCCAGTACTCTTGCTTGGGAAAGTCCGTGGACAGAGGAGCCTGGTGGACTATATCCTTTGCGGGTCACAAAGAGTCGGACATGCCTGAGCAGCTGAACGACAACAGTGCTGCTGAGGCTTTCCAGGGAAGCTCTGGATCCCATTGGCCCTTTACTGCCTTAGGTCTAGAGACTTGCCTAACCTCTCTGAGCCTTGTTTTCTCATCTTTGAAATGGGAACAGCAGTCTCAACCTCACAGCTTTGCTGGGAGTATTAGGATGTGAGAGAGCGCCGAATCCTAACCACTAGACCACCAGGGAGGAGTATTAGGATGTGAAGACAAGGGCTCAGCAGCGTAACTGACACTTACACACTGAACATTCAGGAACAGCAAAATGCTCACGGACTGATCAGAGTTTGGAAATGTCTTTTCCACTGGATTTTTCAGACCTTTCCAAAGCTGGAGCCATCTTTCCCTTCTCACCATTTTTCCTGGCTCCTCCTTCACCCTCCTCTCTAGTTCCACTGGGATGCTCTGCCTTCCACATCCTTCCCCCCCCCCCCCCCCCCGCCACCCCACCAAGCCTCAGCTCTCACATTTTGTAACCCCTCAGCCCCTTCCTTCTGTGCTTCCAATCCCCAGAGAAGGCCCCTCCAACCACAGTTCACAGCAGACTCACTGTCTGAACCACATCCTCTTTAAACCATCATGGAATCTTATTCTTCCACCACTGGAGTGTAAACGTCCAAAGGCCTGGGGTCCTATCCCTCTTCCAGAAACCAAACACAGGCTAGGAAACACGCCACCAGCTCATCGATTCTTGTTCAGTGAATGAATTCATCATCTTTACAAATTCCTACAAAATGAGTCAAATAAAAAATAAAAGTGTTTGCTAAGTCCTGCCCCGCAGCTTCGTGTCCAAGCCTTTTATACTCTGTATCCAGACTCCCTGTTCTGCCCTCTGTCTCAGCCAAATGCCCTCATGCTGTGCCTCTCACTGATTTCTGCCTTTAGACCTTTGTTTTCTCTGTTCTTTGTCTCTTGAATGACCCGTGTTCTTGACCAAGGTCCCACTTATCTGTCTAGGTTCAAGTTCAATGCCAGCTTACCTACAGAGTCAGCTGCCCCTTCAAACAGAATCCCTCTTTCCTTTCCTTATTCTCACTGATTTTAGACACACTTTAAAATTTTCTGTCCATTTTTTTTTTGCCTGTGTATGCTTATTTAGGTATGTCCCCCAACTCCATTTAAACTTCTTGAGAACAGAGATCATATTTTGCCCTCACAAGGTTATTATGAGGGTTAATGAGATAGCATGGGTTAGGAAAGGACACAGAGTTACTTATGTTAAATTTGTGGCTTCTTGGGACTTCTCTGGTTGTCCAGTGGCTAAGACTCTATGCTCCCAATGCAGGGGGCCCAGGTTTGATCCCTAGTCAGGGAACTAAAAGACCCTGCATGCCACAACTAAGACCTGGTGGGGCCAAATAAATAAAATTTACTTTTAAAAATTGTGGTATCTTAGTCACCTTCCACCCATTTGTTGCTCCAAGACCTAGTACTCAGCTTGGTACACATATGCTTGATAATCTGTATTGCATAAGTGATTTAAAAAGTAAATAAAAAGAGCCCTCTTGGAGGTCTGTGCTTGCAAGCAGGTTAGGAGAATCATTGACTGTATTTAGTGATGAAAGAAGGTTCTGGCTTCATCTGCTTCATTTTCCTCTTCCTCACCCTATGAGAACACCAGTGCTGGACTGGTGTGGTTAGAACAGAATGAAGAGCAAGTACCAAAGGGTGGGATGGTGGGAAAATTTGGGCAGGGGAAGAACAAGACTCATGTGGCTATAAGGGGGAGGAAATTTTTTTCAAAACACAAAATATCAATGAGATACAGAAAAAGCAGAAATGAAAAGATGATTTTAAGAAATATTGCTAAGGACTGAATTTATTTGTGAATATATAAAGAAAAATGGGCTTCCCAGGAGGTGCTCGTGGTAAAGAACCCACATGCCAATGGAGCAGGAGACATAAGAGACTCAGGTTCTATCCCTGGGTTGGGAAGATCCCCTGGAGGAGGGCACAGCAACCCACTCCAGTATTCTTGCCTGGAGAATCCCTTTGACAGAGGAACCTGGAGGGCTACAACCCATAGGGTTGCAGAGAGTCGGACATGACTGAAGCGACTTAGCATGCCTGCACAGGCACATATGAAGAAAAACAACTTAAGAAGGAAAATAAAAACTTGAGTAGTAACTGAGCCAGTGGACCACGATGGCAATTACTCACTGCAAACATGTGATGTTCTGTGCCAGGTTGCTTTGATCAGGACCCAGAGAAGTAATGACCTGAGGTAGCCTGTGAGCAGGAAAGGCTTCTCTCAGATTGGGAGTCAGCTTCCCCACAGCTGGGAGGATGTTCAAGCCCTCAGCCTCCCACTCCTGCTTTCCTGTCCATCTCATTTCCCTGCCCCTCAAACTCACTCTGTGCACTTTGACCAAAGCAGTCCGTTTCTAATCCCCAACCAGCGCTTTCTTGGACCTCCATCCTTTAGCACATGCTGTTTGCTCTGATCAGGATGCCCTTGGCTCCCTAGAGAATGACTTCAAGAGCCTCCTCCTGCGTATCGCCTTCCCTGAGTCCCTCCAGGAGCATCAAGTCCTTTCATCTCTTTTCTGGTCCTGCTCACTCTCTGGGCTGTGAATCTCCCCTGTGAATCTTCACTGAGGAGGGGCTGCTCCTAAAATCTGACTCCAGTCTCCTTCCCAGACCCTCATTTCCGGTCTCACAGTTCGAGTATCCTTGCCCGTCTCCCCTCTGTTTCATTGCCGGGGTCCTCAGCCCACCGCCTGACTCTCAGCTGCCCCAGAATATCTCAGGCCGTTTGATGTGCGTTAGAATCCTGGAACTTAAATTACTTAAATGTCACTTGCTTTCTCTGCTAGGAAGTAATTAGATGTGCAGTAAAAACAGCAATGGGAGTCTCTTGGGAATGCAAATTCTCAAGGGATGAAGGGAAATAAAATTCTGTTCAAGGGTTTTGGCTTTCATTACTCTTCCCTGTGCACAGATGTGAACTATTTTGTGTGCACACTGATGAGATTCAAAAAGTCAGAAAGCATCCATGCAAAAGCCGTCTTGAAGAAATGATG
This sequence comes from Antilocapra americana, assembly GCA_007570785.1. Taxonomy (NCBI): domain Eukaryota; kingdom Metazoa; phylum Chordata; class Mammalia; order Artiodactyla; family Antilocapridae; genus Antilocapra; species Antilocapra americana. Next base: position 2,444,156 of record ML660778.1, read on the forward strand.
CATCGAAGAAATGTACACATTGTGTGTTCTAGCTTTAGGAGGATGCCCTTAGGGGCAGGCTTCTGGGCACAACTAAGTTTTCCTTTGGAGACAGAGGAGTTTAGCCAGAAAGTGCCAGACCAGGAGTTTAAAACTTTGGACTCTACGGCTTGCCCGGCGGTCCACTTGCTAAGACTCCGAGCTCCCAATGCAGGGGGCCTGGGTTTGATGCCTGGTCAGAGAACTAGATCCCACATGCCACAACTAAAGATCCCACATGCCACCATTGAAGATCCCACATGTCACAGCTAAGACCTGGAGCAGTCAATAAATAAATAAGTATTAAAGAAACTTGAATTCTGGTGCCAGCTCTGTCATTCATTCATAGTTATGATATTTTGTCATTATGAGCTTTCGTATCCTCATCTCTAAGCTTAACCTGACAATTCCTATTCAGTTTCATGTATAATTAAGTACAGGTAAGAATGAAATAAGATAATGTATATGAAATGTATTATAATCACCAAATCAGTATAAGGACACACCTGGTATAAGTAGTACCAGCTTGGTGTGGCGCACAGCTGCCAGAGTTTGATTCCTAGGTCTGCTGCTGCCAAGTTGCAGGAACTTTGGTAAGTGTTCACCTCTCTGTGCCTCAGTTTTCTCATCTACAAAAAATTCCCATTGCTCTCAGTTTTGTCCTTATGTCATAAGGTAGTAGCTTCTTCTTACTTCATAGAGATTAAAATACTTATTTCATGAAAAGTACTTAGAACAGTGCCTTACCCAGAGTAAGGACACAACAAATACTAGTTGTTGTGCCATTGTTAACATTATGATTGCCAATTTTCATTTGGTCATTTTTCACCCAAAAGAAATTGAAGGAAAACAACGAACTGTAGCCCCTGAAAACAGGTATTTCTAGAATCCAAGCTATGATACCCTTGGAGGCATACAAATGCCCGAAGGTTGTTACAAAACTCCCACACTTTTCTCAAATTCCAGTCTATGAGAGAATGGTCATGCTCCATACCACGTGAGAGGAAAGTGGAAAATGTTTTTCAGTCCCTCAGTCATGTCCACCTCTTTCTGATCCCATGGACTGCAGCATGCCGGGCTTCTCGATATTTTACTGTCTCCCAGAGTTTGCTTAAACTCATGTCCATTGGGTCAGTGATGCATGATCTCTGTACATTCTAATCAGTTGCTTGCACAGTGAAAATGCAAATGTAAAACTTCTTCAAAGGAGAGTGTAGATTAGTGGCAGCCACTCGAATGCAGAGACTTTGCTGTGATTTGTTTTGTTCTCAGCTGCATTCCAGCACTTGAAGCATAGTATTGTCAAAAGTATCAATGGAGAAGCACTGAGTGGAATCTTGGTGTGCTCAGTCGTGTCTGTCTCTTTGAGACCCCATGGACTGTAGCCACCAGGCTCCTCTGTCCGTGGGATTTTCCAGGCATGAATGCTGGATGGGTTGCCATTTCCTCCTCCAGGGGATTTTCCCAGCCCAGGGATCGAACCTGTGTCTCTTATATCCTACATTGGCAGGCAGATTATTACTGGTTCCGCCTAGGAATCCCATGGAATCCTGGGCCCTGGGCCAATTATGTGACCTTGGGCAAGATCACTTGGCTTCCCAGAGCCTGTTTCTTTGTTTGCAAAATGGGCTAATATTGGTGATCTTCTATAGCTGTAAAGGATAAAAGAGAAAAGATATAGAGAGCCTTTGGCCCTGAGACTTGACATCTCATATGAAGAATCAACAGCTTCTGTTGGTGGGGCTGGGAACAGCCCAGGCAGTGCTGCTAAACTCCTCTGTCTCCTGCGTAGCCCTGAACTCCAGCCTTGCAGGGCTCCCCACTTAAAGAAGAGAAACAGAATTCAATAGCATTCGTATGAGAAAGAACTTAGTAGGAGACTTTGCTAAAGAAAGAAGAATGAATAGTCCCAAACCCTAGAGACAAATCATATGTTTTTTCCCCAGCCTCCTCAGAAGTTTTTTGCTTTCTCCCTGTTCGGGGCTAGGGACTTTCTGGAACCAAAATATTAAGAGCAAGTCCTTCCAGATGCTCTAAGAGGCACTGCTTAGTCTTCAGTATTTCATTACGAGGTAGAAGTTATCTCAGGTTTCCTGCAGGCGGACCGGAGGCTTTGCCAAGCTCTGGTTGCTGTCAGCCCAGCATGAGCTGAGCCCATAAGGGTCAAGGCACAGGTCCAGGCTCCTTCCGGCAGCTTGGAGTATACAGGGATCAGATACACCTCAGAGGAGTAACAAAACATCCTAAGCTACTGTAATTGGAGCTCAAGGCAGTAGTGTGTGTGTGCTAAGTCCTTTCAGTCACTTCCGGCTCTTTGCACCCCACGGACTGTAGTTCACCAGGCTTCTCTGTCCATGGGATTCTCCAGTCAAGAATACTGGAGTGGGTAGCCATTTCCTTCTCCAGGGAAGCATCCTGACCCAGTGATGGAACCCACATCTCTTGTGTCTCCTGCTTTGGCAGATGGGTTCTTTACCACTAGTGCCACCCAGTAAGCCCCAAGGCAGAAGTACCAAAACTTATTTGCATATGCATCTTCTTTTGCCGTGTGTGTGTTTTTTTTAAAAGACGTCTGAAAGCAAAAGTAATTCTGTCGACCTGTCAGTCTGCAGAGGCTCTCCCCCACTCCAGCTCTGACCTCTCTCCCAATTAGCTAATGTGGCAGAAACTACAAGAACAAAGAAACCTCAGCCCGGTGTGAATTGTGGAACGTTTTATTGAACACAGATGAACAGCAGAAGTCAGGTTTCTCTGTGGATTAAGGACTCTGGGCGCCAGCAAGGAGGTGAAAGGAATTTCAGAGGAAATGTTTGGGGCAGAGGGAGAAGTTCAAAGGGAAATAATTTAGAGGACAAGATGAATAGCCCCTTCAGAAATGTTTCAGACGGTAAAGCAAATAAGGGCCCCAGAGATGGGAAGGCAGAAACAAGGCCAAGAAGCCTGGGAGTGAGCATTTGCAGAGAAAGCTCTCTGTCTGCCCCACCCAGGGCTCACAGAGCCAGTGGGGAAGAGTCTAAGCCTTGGAGTTAGAGCCGAACTCACTTGCTAACTAGCCAACCACGTGCCACCAGCTCATCAGGTGGCTTTGCACCATGTAGCTGTCCTAAAGCTTTGTTTCCTCATCCTCAAAATGGGACTAATGATGCCCAGCCCCAGAGCTGTTAGGCAGATTACATGAAGTTCTGAATGTGAAAACTTGGACCACAATATACTAGATGCACACCTTATCCAAGTGCCAGAAATAACTTATTCCTAATCTTGAGCTAGGCTCAAACCAACTGCTTTTAAATGCTCTCTAGAGGAATCAGGGACACAGTCCAACTATCCTCTGCACAAAGGAGGCGACTTCACTGGGGATTTTTGCTGTAATAAAATGCTGATAGGAGAAGGCGATGGCTCCCCACTCCAGTACTCTTGCCTGGAAAATCCCATGGACAGAGGAGCCTGGTAGGCTGCAGTCCATTGGGTCGTGAAGAGTCAGACATGACTGAACAACTTCACTTTCAATTTTCACTTTCATGCATTGGAGAAGGAAATGACAACCCACTTCAGTGTTCTTGCCTGGAGAATCCCAGGGACGGAGGAGCCTGGTGGACTGCCGTCTATGGGGTCGCACAGAGTCGGACATGACTGAAGTGACTTAGCAGCAGCAGCAGCAAATGCTGATGGTCAGCTGCCTGTCCTGATCAGGGCCCACCAGGAGCTTCAGGTGGTATTAGGAAGACAAAACCCTTGATTCCGAGGCCCACTCCCAGGAAGTTATCATCTTCTCCAGGCTTTCCAAGGAGGACCTTAGGAGTCCTGAGAACAAGCCTACCTAGTAGTTAAATGGCTTTCTAGAATTTTTTGAAAGTCAGGACAGGACCTCCTAACCCATCCAAAGTGTTTGGTCCCTAGGGCAACCAAAAGTACCCAAGCTATTTATAAAACATGCTTAATGCTTGAGTTAAAAAAACCAAAAGCCAAGAACATTTGGATTCTACTCTCTTTAAAATGACAAGGAAAATACCAATTGATTCAAAGGCTGAACACTCCCTTTCCTAAAATATTATTTCTCTAATCTTCCTCCCCTGACACAGGAAACACCACACACACACACATATTTGAACAAATACATGCACAAACATACATTCTCACATGAACACCTGTACATGGTAAAGTCCCTTGAAGAAAATCTTAATATTGTTCAGCATTTTCTAGTTTCTTCTTTAAAACATCATCAGGAAATATATGAGAAGTGGATGAAGATTTGTATACATTGGATGACCTTTTAGCAACTGTGTCCTAGCACCATCCACCACCTCCAATACAAGTTATATGTATTCTATAGTTATAAAAAGCTGATCAGAAATAAAGTTAGATTCCTTCTTTGCACTATGGGCAAAAATAAATTGTAGATATATTAAAGACCCATATATAAATATTAAAGCACTTGAAAATCAAGGCTATTTGGATAGCCTTGGAACTGGGAGAAATTGAGCAGAGGGAAGAAACACATAAGCCAGTAAAAAAAAAAAAGAGAGAGAGAGAGATTTGGTCATATAAAAATCAAAGCTTCAAAGAACATAATATCAGAATCAAAAGCACAAACAAAGATGATAACAAAGTGATAGATTAGAAGGAAACTTTTCAATACATAGAACATGGGAAGAGCTCTCCCAAATGATTAACAGGAAGATAAATAACCCAATGGAAAAATGGCAAAGACTATAAACTGGCAAGTTGTAGAAGAGGAACCAAAATGAAAAATAGTAACATAAAATTTTAAAAAATAAACCATTTCAAAGAGTGCATAAGAAAATTAAAATTAACACAACAACATGACTATTTTTTAATGCATTGAAAACTTCAGAAGACTGATAATATCCAGTGGCAACAGGACCAGCTGCTTCTGTCACCTCAAGCTGGTGGAGTGTAAATAACTACAAACCTTTAAAAAAGTCACCTAATGGTATTTATTTAAAATTAAAATGTGCATGCACACAGCTCTGATTCAGGAATCCCATTTCTTGCAAGTTTTCACAAATCAATGAATAGTTGTCTATGATGTTTGTTATAGCATTTTTGGTAATAAAAACTGAAAACAACCTAAACTTCATTTGAAAGGTGGTTCATCAGACAAGTTATATTTAACATAGCATACCTGGCTATAGAACACTGTTGGTCCCTCTTCTTTCCACTGTATTTTTCACATTTGTGACTTAGTCTGCTTCAATTTCCTCATCTATAAAGTTAAAGTTAAAAGGGTACTTACAACATGGATTTATTTGTGTTAAACTGGAGTGACTTTTACTATATATTGCTAAGAAAAAAAAAAGCAATTTGCAGAATTCAAGGTATTTGTTTAAAACGTATATATACCTATAGTTATTGGTATATGTTTGTATTAGCAAAGGGAAAAAAGTGGAGAAGTTATATATTCAATTGTGAACTCATCTACTATCTTTGTTATTAAAAACAAAAAAAATCACCAATAGAAAAAAATGACAGGAGATGTGAGCAGACAATTCAATTGCAATTGGTTAATACTGATTGAAAGAGAAAAATTCAGCCCTAAAAAGCCCACTAGTTTTCAAGAAACTCCTTCATTCAAAGCCCCCATTTTCCATGCCATGTGCCAGCAAATTAGCCAAGCTGAGGGTGCTACAGCCACCCATCCTAGGATGAGGCTCTACGAAGAGAGGTGTATGTCTGTGGTAGGGGCTGCACATGAAGTGATTTGGGGATTGGGTAGGAGGAGGAGATGTGGATAAAGAAATAAATCTCTTTGGAGGGGCTAGATATAGAACTGCATTCTAATCCTCACTGTTGCACTTATCTCTAAAGTCAAACAAATCTCCTTTTTGAGCTAATCTCTTCATTTGAGGGGCTTCCCAGGTGGCAAAGAGTCCACCTTCCAATGCAAGAGACTCAAGAGATGTAGGTTCAATCCTTGTGTTGGGAAGATCCCCTAGAGTAGGAAGTGGCAACCCACTCCAGTATTTTTGCCCAGAAAATTCCATGGACAGAGGAGCTTATTGGGCTATAGTCCATGGGGCCAAGAAAAGTCAGACACGACTTAGCACTAGATTTTGTTTGACAAATGAGTAAGTGATGGGATTCATTGAGATCATATTCACACCAGGCCTGGCACCAAGAGAACCCGCCCCTCATTCCATGCCCTCCCCAGCTCTGTTAAGACTCCTGGCTATGAGGCTGAGTTTTCCTTCTCTTCCTCCCCTCTCCAAGCCCTTAATTCCCTGGTCCACACCCTCCTTTTTCTTCCTTTAAAAGAGAAAGGAAGCCTTTAAACTTTCCTTAAGAGAGGAGCCAGCCTTTAAACCCTCCACTCTGTCTTAATATAACCTGTCTGCTTGTGAATTTCTATTTATCATGACACTTATTTCTTCTGCATTTAAGTGACTTTGTTCCCTGCAAGAGCAAAGACCTGATTTTAGTCAAACACACACACACACACAAGCACACAAACCAAACGAGACAGGAGCACTGGAGCCCTTTACTTGATGCTCATCTTTCTAAATAAGAATCTCGGTGTCACCTGGGATCCAGTACAAAATGCAGGTTTAGTTAGCAACAGGAAGGAAGCTCCCCACACCAAAGTGGTGGGAGAGGGAGAAGAGTAACGGTAACAATTTTACATGCTTGGAAAAAAAAAACAAAAGCAATGCATTTGAAATCACTGACTCTTTAAAATACCTGGAACAGATAGAAAAGGACAAAGCCATCTGTGTCTTTGCAAAGGGCAAGTCTCTTCAGAAATGGTGGCAAAACCAGAAGCCAAAAGTACCTGCTTGTCTGGCAGTTAAGTATTCTCGATGTTTCCAGTCCAATGGGAATTCCCTTAGACTTTTCCAGACAACAAGGTCATGCTCACTCTGTGCAGGTGCTGTTGTTCCAAGAGCTGGTCCAGGTCTTTAAAGCTCCTCTGACCCTGCCCGGGGGAGCTGGGTGGTGAGTCCCCCGAGTCCCAAGGCTGAGCTCAAGCGGTTTGGGGCCGGGGCTCTCGGCCGCTGTTGAGAAGGTCTGTGAGCTCCCCGATATACTTGATGGTGTACTTCAGCGTCTGGATCTTGGTGAGCGGCTGGCCCCTCTGACTGTAGATGGGGGGCAGATAATTCCGGAGGGTGTGCAGGGCATCAGCCAAGGTCCTCATCCGGAGCTTCTCCCTCTCGCTGGCCTTCCGTCTCCGCTGGACGGACATCCTGACCTTGGTGCCCTTCTGGGCCTTGGTGCCCCTAGAGCCCTGCAGGTAGGCAGGCGGGAAAGCCAACACGTCGTAGTCCACCTCCACCAGGCCGCTGGTCCCAAGGCTGCTGCAGTCATCGCCGCCCCTACCGTTGGCACCTCCGTGCCCACAGGCGAGCCCGGCCACTGCCGGACAGGGAGAGGAAGAATAGGACTCCAGCGATGGAGCCGGGGAGAGGCTCTGGGCGGGAGAGGCCTGGGTCAGCTCAAAGGGCCCCGCCCTGTCTTTCCAGTCCCAGGAGGACAGCAGGCCAGGGCTGTCGGAGGAGCCCAAGCCATCTTCCAGGCTGAGGAAGGTCTCTCGCAGGTTGTCCATGCCTGCGACACAGCTGCAGAGAGGATGAGGCCCTGGCAAGTGAGAAGGCAAGTTGTGCCGCCTGGCCAGGGCAGGGCTCTCTTTTATGGTGGCCCGGGAGAAGTGATGAAGTGGGAAAGAGGGTCGGGTAGAGGGAGTTCAAAGGAGAGACCAAGAACCAAGATGGAGAATGAACTCTTCAGGTGTCACTTTCTCCTCATTGATAATTAGCATCTTCCAGCTAAAATGTCTTTAAACAGAAAGGCCTCTGAGAGAAGAAAAAAGGAATTATCTAGTTGTAACTAAACCAATTAAGGCTGCATAACTAGACTTAGCATTGTCCTGTGGAACTCATTAATGAGGGAGCCAAGAAAAACAAACCTGGGGCAATCTGCAGCAAGGAGGTGGTGGCGAGGGGCCTGCTGGAGAGGAACAGAGCCCCACCCCCCAGAGGGGCCACGACCACCTAGCTATTTCAGAGCAGACGGGGTGCTCTGTGGGAGAATCAGGGTGGTTTTGGGACAAGGTAACCCCTCTGAGCCTGGACCCTATTGTTTGTCAAATGCAGACAGTAGTTCTTACTTTGTGTGGCTCTTCCGGGGAAGGCACACAGGCACACAGTGGGTGCCAGTTTCTTCTCTCCATTCTTTCACACATTTCCTTTGGTTTTGCAGAATGCAGACAAGCCCCCAGAATGCTTACATTCAAGATGACAAAAGCCAGCAGTTCCAGTAAATCCAGAGCCTCAATGAGCAGGAAATATCCTCAAAAAGCTTAAAGCCTTTGCTGTAACTGAGCAGTTTGGGATTCCCCACAGCAAACAGATACCAGGAAACAGAATGCTCCTTTAAGACAGGACGTTTGCAGAATACCTGACATGTAGCCTTCTGAGACTCTTTTTAAAATCCAGCTGCAGAGTCACACCTTGTTTTTTGAAATGTATAGAAGAAGTGTGAAATTAACTAGGGAGCCTGTTTTCCCCACCACAGCTCCAAATGCCACCAAATGTGTTAAGTTGGATGGTCCTGCTAGGTTGCTTCCCTTCCTAATGCTCTGAGAGATAGACCTGGTGTTTTGGAAAAGGAGTCTCAGATTCCCCATTTGTCCCAGGAACGAAATTTATTCTCCATGCAACTAATTCTACAAATTAGTATGAACGTCAGCATCACAGTGAGTTACATTTCACATTAATATGTCCTTTAATATGGTTATTTAAGCCCCTTTGCAATTATTGAAAAGAAATGTCAATGGTATAATTAGAACATTTATGGTATTTTTTAATTAGCGTGGCTCAGGGGGAGAAAAAAGCTCTCGCAGGTAATCTGTGGAAGAATGCTCTTAATTATGCCATTTGCTAAAGGACCTTAAGCCATATCTTGAAGAATAATAATATTAATGAAACTAATAAATGCAATAAATGGCTCTCTTTTCCCTTCTCCTTTTTCTCTTCCCTCAACTCTTATTGGAAAGACTAGCACCTGTTGATTCTACCCAAGAAATTTTACCTATTGGTATGAAAGAAACAAGTGAAAGTGTTAATCACTCACTTGTGTCAGACTCTTTGCCAACCCATGGACTGTAGCCTGCCAGGCTCCTCTGACCATGGAATTCTCCAGGCAAGAATACTGGAGTGGGTAGCCATTCTCTTCTCCAGGGGAATCTTCCTGGTTCAGGGATCAAACCTGGGTCTCCCACATTGCAGGTAGATTCTTTACCATTGGAGCCATCAGAAAAGTCCAAAAAGTGAAAGTGTTAATCCTAAAACCTGCTAGGCTCCTCTGATTTCAGTAGAGGGGGGTGACATGAATGCAATTCAGAGAGAAGGGCTTCCATAGACCTGAGGTGGCTGTGCCGGCCCCCGCCACAGTTGGCTTTCGGGCCTAATGTTTTGGACTTTATAATTTTCCATGTAAAACTATTTCTGCTTCCAGACTCCAGAAATGTTTTTCCCTCTCTAAAGCTTCTGTCTGGGGTTTCCCTTGTGTCTCAGATGGTAAAGAATCTGCCTGCAATGTGGGAGATCCAGGTTTGATCCCTGAGTTGGGAAGAACCCCTGTAGAAGGGCATGGCAACCCATTCCAGTATTCTTGCATGGAGAATTCCATGGCGATATAGTCCATGGGATCACAAAGAGTCAGACACGACTGAGTGACTAACACACAAAGCTTCTTTCTAAAATTGCTGATTTCTTAAACTTCTATTTTCAGAAATTTCATTTCCTAAATGAGACAATATCTGTCAAATCCTTGGTGTCCTGTAGACCCTTCATAAATGTAGGATTTGTTCTTGCTATTACTGTCTATTCATGGTCAAACTCATCAGTGTCAGAACGGCCTTCTGGATTCTGACTTTTCTCCCCTTACTCTGGTCACCCAGCATCGCTGGTCCTGGAAAACTTGCTCTTAGAACAAAGAAAATTGTCTCGTTTCCATACTTGTCAATGTAGACTCTTTCACTCTTGTAAGAAACAAACCAGAACTAGACTTACACCTATGCTTCTGGTCTCCATGAAGCATTCTGTGCTCAGTCAAGGAAACTGGAGATGCAGAATAGCCTAACAGTCTTAGCATTTGAAGACCTGGAGTTGGGTCCACACTAGCTGGTGTTTTTTTTTTTTTTAATCTGCCTTGAAGACCAGGCCACAGAGACTGGACAAGACTAAACAGGACCCAGTTAAGCCTAGTTGACAGTGTGACATTAGCAAGAAGGGCCAGAGTTCACTTCCTTTAGAGCAAATGACTCATCCCTTCGGACCTTAGTATTTTAATTTGTAAAAGAAGGATAATAATGTCTGTTCTGCCTTCTTTGTGAAGAGCATCTGTAAAATGAAGCTTGTAGACCAGATCATAAACCTCCTTCCAACTCTAAAATGCAATGAAACACATTACTGTGTGAATATGCCACTTAATCAAAAGACCAGCTGTCACACCCACGAAGGAACTTTGAGACTATTGAGCCCACCCTTTTATCTGTATTCTGGAGATGACAATAACTTGCTCAGTGTCACACTAAAAGGCTGTGGCAGAGATAGGAACAGAAAAGCCGAAGTTGTCTGCCTCCCAGATCTGTCATTTTTGTTCCGTTGAAACTAACACAGATTAAGTGATAGGTAAGCTTTCATATCGGTCGGGATATATAGTTCCCACAACACTGTTACTGGGATAACTGTTTTAATATGAATTGAAATGTCGTTCACTCAAAATATTTATAAGATATTGTTACTATGATTTTAACAAATTAAAAAGAAGTCTCTACACAGAAGCAGAGAACAAATGTATGGATACCAGGGGGCGAGGAGTGTATTGATTGGGAGATTGAGATTGGCATAGATATGTTACTATGTATTAAATCAATAACTAATGAGAATTGACTGTATGGCACAGGGAACTCTACTCAGTGCTCTATGGTGACCTAGATGGGAAGGAAATTCAAACAAGGAGAGGATATATGTATATGTATGGCTAATTCATTTTGCTGAACAGCAGAAATACAACATTGTAAAGCAAATATACGCTGATATTTTTTTAAAAAAGTCTGCAACCCCAAGGCATACTACTAAAATGACTTGTAAAATTTCCTGGTCCTATTTTCCAAAGAATAGCATAAGGATACAGATTGTCTCAGCTTTCAAGCCCCAGGTCATTACAATAACCTTTTCACTATAGAGAAGAACCCAGGATTTTGCTACACAGATTAATGAGTGGTCTGATGTCCAGTTTTCAGAAAGACAAGCAGTTGAGGGAATGACAGTCGTGACCCCAATAACAGTCAGCACAGATGCATGGACAACTGGGCGTTTCGCACTAGCCAGAGGTGATTATAAACTCTGCACCTAAGGGCCAGGTAGAACTACTTCCAGGAAGTTGACAAATAGCGCTCAGAGGATCCACTGGAAACAAGAGGAAATAGGCTGCTTTAATGCTTGAATGGGACCACTTGAATCCACCAGTGGTCCCATGTCACTGCTAGCCCATAAGGCACCTCTATGCAAGTTAGAAAATTGCCAAGCTTGGGCCTATGTCAGCTGCACTGCTGACCTCTTCCAGTCACCTCTGTGCTGGGTATGGCCCCTCCAAATGGTGGTTCTTGTGACGTGTCTCTTTTGCTATATTAGCCTCTTCAGTACTAAATTGCTGTTTGCTGTTCAGACACTGGTGGACAGATGGAATGTGGTAATAGTATAACAGTGCAGCTATTTAGAATTGGACAAATCTTACACTGGCTCCTGAGTCATTATGACCTTGGACATGTTAATGCATCTGTCTTAGCTTCAGCTTTTGTCTGTACAATACCAATTCTGACCTCATAGAAGGAGGTCTACTTTTTCATCAGATCTACACATGGTATGGTGTAAGTTTATTGACAAACTGCTCAATCACTTCTTGATTCCCTGAGTCAAAAGAAGTTAGAGCCAAAATACACGTAGTCCTAAATGCATCTCTTCCATTTTCTTTGACCTCAAGTCACCTCTGCTTAGAAATCAAAATTCCCTCCTTTCAAATGCAACCAGATAGGTATTTTCAGTGAAACCAATTTAGACAGAGTTCTTTATCAAAGAGAGCTTCCCAGGGTGGCTCAGTGGGTAAAGAATCCTCCTGCAATGCAGCAGAAACGGGTCCCATCCCTGGGTTGGGAAGATCACCTGGAGGAGGAAATAGCAACCCATTTCAATACTCTTGCTGGGAGAATCCCATGGACAGAGGAGCCTGGCAGGCTACAGTCCATGGGGTTGCAGAGACATGACTTAACAACTGACCACGCACACGCTTTACCAAAGAACAGTCGTTACCCAGGGTGAGTAGTTGGAGTTATCTGCCTCCAGTACAGACAAAAAAGGGATGCATTACCTACAGATAAATTAGAACCAGAGATGAGATAATTTAGAACCAGTTGATCTGTGTTTTACTATTGCTATATAGTGTCAGTTGCAAACAATGACAATAATAAAATGACTACTCCTTGCTGGTGTGGCCCACTTCTACCACCACCCCATCCTTGGTGCCACCACTGCCAAAGAGAACTTTAAACAGCCCAGCAGTTTGAAACTGTGACCCAGGACACCTGAGCCCTAGTCCTCGTTCTGACTGTCTTTACTGTGGAACGTTGAGTGACTCATTCATTTATGGACCTTGCCTTTCCCATGTGAAAATTTAGACCACCCTGTATAACTTTTTGCAGGCTTCCCAGGTGGCACTAGTTCAGCCAGTCAAAGGAGGAAAACATAAAATACGTGGGTTGGGAAGATCCCCTGGAGGAGGGCACAGCAACCCACTCCAGTATTATGGGCTGGAGAATCCTATCGACAGGTTATGGTCCATAGGGTCGCAAAGAGTCAGACACAACTGAAGCGACTTGGCACAACACAGCACATATACCTTGTTGCTAGAAAGTTAAGACTGAAAACTGAACCTTGCCTTTGGAAAGTATAAAAGGGCTATAGAGATATGATATTTCCAAAATTAACAAAAATAACTACTTTAACAATAAAATCAATGTTGCCACATTCCGCTGTTGTTTAGTTGCCAAGTCATGTCTGACTCTTTTGGGACCTATGGACTGTAGCTCACCAGGCTCCTCTATCCACGGGATTTTCCAGGCAAGAATACTGGAGTAGGGTGCCATTTCTTTCTGCAGGGGATCTTTCTGACCCAGGAATCCATCTTACCTCCCCTGTATGGCAGGTGGATTCTTTACCGCTGAGCCACTAGGGAAGCCCATGCTCCCTAAGAGCGTATACATAAGCATGGATGATGGTGCTTTAAAGCCTGTCTCCTGAGAAACTGTGCTGTCACCAGACCTTTAAGGGGCACCCTGGATCTCTGTACACATGGGGCAGTCTGTGTGGGCCATTTGCTCAAGGCAGAGGGAGGGTTGGATGGATTGAAATACCTTCAGAATCACTATGAGTTCAATTACTCAGTCTTATCTGACTCTTTGCAACCCCATGGACTGATGCATGCCAGGCTTCCCTGTCCTTCACCAACTCCTGGAGCTTGCTCAAAGTCATGTCATCCAACCATCTCATCCTCTATCATCGATTTTTTCTCCTGTCTTCAATCTTTCTCATCATCAGCGTCTTTTCCAGTGAGTCAGTTCTTTGCATCAGGTGGCCAAAGTATTGGAGTTTCAGCTTTAGCATCAGTCCTTCCAATGAATATTCGGGACTGATTTGCTTTAGGATGGACTGGTTGGATCTCCTTGCAGTCCAAGGGACTCTCGAGAGTCTTCTCCAACACCGCAGTTCAAAAGCATCAATTCTTCGGCACCCAGCTTTGTTTATGGTTCAACTTTCACATCCATACATGACTACTGGAAAAACCCTAGCTTTGACTAGACAGACCTTTGTTGGCAAGATAATGCCTGTGCTTTTTAAAACGCTATCTAGGTTAGTCATAGCTTTTCGTCCAAGCTATGCAACCCCTTAGGATGCTGCAGAAAAGCCTTTGACAGATAGGAATCTTATCAGCAACCAAAAAGTCTAAGCTGGAGTCTAATTAACATGAGAGTTACTCTTGAATTCCTGCCGTGTGCAAAGAATCAGACTCATCTATTTTATTTTTGTTTTAAGATTCACTGGTTCATATTAATTTTCACAGCAATTCTGTAGGGTAGAGGTTATAAACCACACTCTAAAAATGAGGAAACCTGTGTTCAGAAAGCGTGCTAAGTCTCTTTGCAACCCTATGGACGGCAGCCTGCCAGGATCCTCTGTCCATGGGATTCTCCAGGCAAGAATACTGAAGTGGGTTGCTATTTCCTCCTCCAGGGGATTTTCCTGACCCAGGGTTCAACCTGCATCTCTTATGTCTCGAGCAATGGCAGTTGGGTTCTTTAACCACTAGCACCACCTGGGAAGCCCATGTTCAGAAAGGGATTAGCAAACACAGAAGATAAAAAAGGCAGGATGCAACCTGAGTACATGAATGCCAAGTCCCAGACTCCTTCCTCTACACACACTGCCTCCCAGAAGCAGTCATCTGTGCAATGTAATTCCTGGGAACATCTACAAGATGCAAGACTTGGCTCGAGTCCCATTCCTGCCCATCTGTCTCAGTTCTTAGAATGTGTCCCTTCTCTGATGGACAGATAGTACAAAGCTTTGGCCCCAATTATTTGCTGCTAATACTTGACTGCCTGATGTTCTGGTTATCTAGTCACATGTCTGACTTACTACCCCAATTATGTTTTGATTCCTTAATAGGTCTTAGCATGGAATAGGAGCTAAGAAGGGATCACAGATTAGCCTATAGGTTTTTGTTTGATACATACTGCAGGCCAAGTACTGTGCTGGGTGCTGAGGACAGAAAGTTAAGTTAAAAAGCTTTTGTCTTTGTGTTGCTGAGAGCATTAAGGGTGGGGAAAGAGAAGTAAAAATACTCATAAAACCATGTGTAACACTGAGGAAACAAGAATTGAAAGAGACACATGTACCCCAATGTTCATCACAGCACTGTTTACAATAGCCAAGAAATGGAAGCAACCTAGATATCCATTTGTCTGACAATGAATAAGAAAGTTGTGGTACATATACACAATGGAATGTTACTCAGCTATTGAAAAGAATGCATTTGAATCAGTTCTAATGAGGTGGATGAAACTGGAGCCTATTATACAAAGCGAAGTAAATCAGAAAGAAAAACACCAATACAGTATATTAATACATATATATGGAATTTAGAAAGATGGTAACAACGACCCTATATGCGAGACAGCAAAAGAGACATAGATATAAAGAACAGACTTTTGGACTCTGTGGGAGAAGGCGAGGGTGGGATGATTTGAGAGAATAGCATTGACACATGTATACTACCATATGTGAAATAGATGGTCAGTCCAAGTTTGATGCATGAAACAGGGCATTCAAAGCAGTTGCACTGGAGCGAGCCAGAGGGATGGAATAGGGAGGAAGGTGGGAGGGATTTCAGGACAGGGGGACACATGTACACCCATGGCCGATTCATGTCAAGTATGGCAAAAACCACCACAATATTGTAAAGTAATTAGCCTCCAATTATAATAACTAACTCAATTAAAAAAACACACCATATGTAATCTCTATGATAAATTGAATCACAGAGTACCACCTGCACACTGTATGAAGCAGCCCTGGGACCCTCTGTAATATGTCCCCACTGCAGCGTTAGCACATGTGGGATTTTAGATAGACAGTTAGAATGGGACATTATTGTCAATAGGAGAGCTGTCAGAGCAGACTAAACCTGGCTCAAATCTTAGAAACAGTTGCACACAAATGAGGGCTACAATAAAGAATCTGGAGGGTTTTCTGTATGACATGATATTTTAAAGTAACATTTCGGTGGGTTCTTCAAATGATGCTCCTTTAAAAGCAGAGCTTTTTTTTTGTTTGTTTGTAACAAGGTGAAAGTTTGGAAGAGAGCATTCTAGTCATTGTTCCGAGGTTATATATAGCACAAATTGTGCAAAAAACTACCAGTCATTCCATGTTCCCAGGGCATCAACCGGAGGCTGAAGCTGGAGAGGAGGACCTTGTCTGTAGTGATAAGGCACTTGGAGTTTATCTTGTAGATGATTGAAGCCTCTAGTCATCATGATGAGATTTAAGCAGATTTGGTCAGCAGAACCCTAGAGCCATTACTCTGGCTGCTTGTAGAGGATGTGTTTGAGTGGAACATGCCTGGAGGCCAAGGCTGCACCAGGTTGTATTCTAGATTCTTAACAGAGGTTAACTCACTTTAATCCTTGAAACAGCCCTGTGAAGA
Organism: Antilocapra americana; assembly: GCA_007570785.1. Classification (NCBI taxonomy): domain Eukaryota; kingdom Metazoa; phylum Chordata; class Mammalia; order Artiodactyla; family Antilocapridae; genus Antilocapra; species Antilocapra americana. The sequence continues at coordinate 2,460,455 of ML660778.1, forward strand.
ATGTGCTATGATCATCACCAATCCTGTTTTACTAATATTAGAAATTGAGACACAATTTGCAGTGACATGGATGGACCTAGAGATTATCATAGTAAGCAAAGTAAGTCAGAAAGAAGAAAAACAAATACCATATGGTATCATTTACATGTGGAATCTAAAATATGACACAAATGAACATACCTATGAAGCAGAAACAGATTCACAGATACAAAGAACAGATTCATGGTTGTCAATGAGAAGATGGGTGAGGGAAGGAAGGATTGGGAGTTTGGGATTAGGAGAAGCAAACGATTTATGTAGAATAGGTAATCAACAAGATCCTACCATATACCAAGAAACTATATTCAATATCCTGTGATAAACCATGATGGAAAAAAATATGAAAAAGAGTATATATATATATACATACATATATATATATGTATGTATGTATAACTGAATCACTTTGCTGTACAGCAGAAATTAAGGCATTGTAAATTTACATAAACATTGTAAATCAATTATACTTCAATTAAATATTTTTTAAAAAGACATAGAAGTACAGAGGTACTTCTAAGTATAATTAAGCAATATGCTTAAACTGTACTTCTAAGTACAGTTAAGCAATATGCCCAAGACTCCATACCTAATGACTGGTAGCCCTAAGATTTGTACCTAGGCAGGCTACCTCAGATCCAAACTTTTAACCACTGGCCAAATCAGCTGAGAAGGATTAGAGGCATCAGTGTGATGGTCTTTATAGTACTCTTGAAGCCAGACTCAATCTTGAACTTTAACTCAGTAAATATGAAAAATCAGTTGACTGGTACCATTCAATCATGCAAGCAGTACATACAGGGCTCCAGAGACTGGTCCAGGGTACTAGGTGCTTTGGGCTTCCCTAGTGGCTCAGTGGTAAAGATTCCACCTGCCAATGCAGGACATCTTCCTATGTCCATTAGCTGGTAAAGAGAAATAAAAGAAGCGATTTCCTAGTTGGTCACTGACACAATCTCCTGTGAAGCCCATGAGGGTTCCAGTGAAGCCAGGAGTTGTTCTTCCTGGCCTGGCTTCCACATCACTCCCATCACTCTCTCTACAAACTAGGGAAATAAATAGTAAAAGGTTTTGCTTCTCCTGATTTAAGTTTAAGGCTCATTGAAAAGCCAAAGGGTAAAACTTTAAACCTTGGTTTTCATCTTCTTAACAGTAAATGGCAAAGCACTGTGTCATGTGCACATAAACACTTTTCACCAGCTGAATATTTAAACTAGGACAAAATAGCAGGAAAAAAAAAAGAAGAATGAAACCATTTGGTTTACTTCATAAAAGAGCTGAGAGACAGAAGGTAAATATGCTCAACTGTAGAAATGCTTTAGGATAGAAAGACAAAACCCTTGCAGAATTCTCAAGAAATTCCTGAAGAGGATTTCCTGACCTGAATTTATGTTTACCTCCATCCTCTTGGCTGAGTGACATCATGGGAAAGAGTATCACCCTCATTCCCAAACATCTCTAAGACTTCTCTTTCCTCAAGCACTTGGATGACCTGAGCTCAAGGTCTTCATTCATTAACCCATTCCACAGCCAAGTGTTGGGTGAATTTTCTTTGCCGAATGAATGTAGATGGAGGCCAAGGCAGTGTGGCTTTCTCTAATTCTTGAGGCAAGAATACTGTAGTGGGTTGCCGTACCCTCCTCCAGGGGATCTCTCCCACTCAGGGATCGAACCAGCGTCTCTAACGTCTCAAGCACTAGTAGACGGGTTTTGTACCACTAGCGCCACCTGGGAAGCCCTAAGAAAAATCCATTCCCAAATAGCTGTGTCCCTGTGGGGTCCCTGCAGTTTCTGACCATAAGCTGCTTTCTCTTTTGAACATATGACTAAATGTGTTCATTTGAAGAGAAAAAAAAAAAAAAATCCAGCCACCACATCTGCACAAAATGAGAAGTTCGGCGGAAGACAGGAAGGTGGCAGAGAGGGGAATGAGATGTGTGGGGCGGAGAAACATCAGAGCAGGGGAAGAAGGTCATAAATAGAGGAAGTGAAGCTAATTCTCCCTTGAGAGCAACAGGGCAGAATGTGTTGATTTTTCTTACTGCAAGGGAATATGAGCAGTTCCTCTTGGTTCAAAATCTCAAGTCACCCACAACTAACCTAAGGTTTTCCCCCAGAAGGTAGGGGAAGCAGCTTTGAGCACCCCGCCTCTGATTCTTCAGCAACTGTCTAGCAAGATTCAAAAGAAAGAAAGAAAAAAAACAAAAATCTCATGTGTTACATTTACACCTACTCTCTCTTTTAAGTTGGATTCTTTATTACCACTGGTATTTGGGGTGGCATTTTAATACCCATGTCAAGAAAGTTGAAAGCAATTTGCACTGAGGCTGTTCTCTAAGCATGTCCCTCTGTTTTTATCAGCCTGAACAGCAGAAAAGTGCAAACTTTCTTCCTTAGTCATTGCCGATACCCATAACTAAGATGCCGAAACTCCTAGGATGAAATGAATACTTGGTGTGTTTGAGCAGGACATCGATCGAATGAGTCTGCTCATTTCCAGAAACCCTGGCCCTGCTTTTGGACCAATTTTAATTCAGACTTCTATGTTTGTGAGTTAATTGATACCTAAAAGGCAGATATGAGGCAAAGAACAAACTTAGGAAAGTATTTCCCACAAATATGGGTCAAAGGGTATTGCTATGGAGATCACATATATATGAGAAAAACACAAGCTTGCCACTGGGGAGATGAACAAGGGCATGAATAAACAGCTCTCAAAAGGAGAAGTACCAGCAGCTAACAAAAGTAGAAGAAAATGTTCACCTCTGTAGTAATCAAAGACATGCAAATGTAGTCACAAGGCGAGGTCATTTTTCACCTCCCAAATGGGCAAAGTTGGCAAGAGGGTGAGGAAATGGTCTCTCCTACATACTACTTGTGGGAGGGTAACCTGGCTAAACTTTTAAAATATTTTAAAGTCTCTAGAATGCATTGGAGATTTAAAAGTCTCTTTGGCACACGAACCTCATTCTATAGAACTAAGCAAACCTGCAGTCAAATGTTTATGAGCAAGAACATTCATCATAGCATTTTTTTTTTTTTGATGTGGACCATTTTTAAAGTCTTTATTGAATTTGTTACAATATTCCTTCTGTTTTACACTTTGACTTTTTGGCCATGAGGCATGTGGGGACTTAGCTCCCCAACCAAGGATTGAACTCTTACTCCCTGCATTGAAAGGCAAAGTCTTAACCACTGGATTTCCAGGGAAGTCCCTCTTCGTAGTATTATGAGAATAAAAAAATTGGAAACAACCTCAATGTCTAACAACAAAGCAGTGATTACATAAATTATGTCCTCTGCTTATGATGGCATACTGTACAGTGGATAAAAACCATATTTATGGAAAACAAATAATTTAGGAAATATAATTTAATATTAAATTATTATTTTAAGGCAAGATATATTAAATTAATACTTCAATACAATTAAATTTTTTCATAGAAAAAATTTAGACCAAGTGTTTGAGTGGTTATTTCTGGTAGTACAAATTGAAGGTAAATTTTCTTCATTTATCTTCCTTTCTTCTTGAGGAGTGGTCTAGTGTCACAGTTAGAAGTGTAGACTCTGCAGCCAGGCTTCCTAGGTCAAAACTTTGACTTGTCTACTTTGGGAACTCTGTGATCCTAAGCGGGTAACAATTTCTCTGTGTCTCCGTTTCTCTATTTGTCATATGAAAATAATAACAGCAAATAACTTCAAAGGATCACTGTGAAGATTAATACATGTAGAGAAATTTCATTATACCTGGCCTCAAATGCAGTCAGCATTCAATTATTAGTAGCTGCTATTATAAAGTAACTATCTTTCATAGTTGTCAGTATTTCCTAAGTTTTAAAGTTATTAATTTAGTACTTACTTCAGTCGCACATATACTAAAAAGTTGTCAATTTAAAAATCAGGCTTTTTATAGCATTGGCTAGGCAAGGCTGGCCTGAGTAGGTCCTTATATAGAGGACAAAGACTCGGGGATCATAATTGTCCTCAAGCTGAATCAAAGTATCTAGGTAGTTCACTTATTTTAAAAAAAGGACAAAAGAAAAAAAAGGTCAGAAAGTAGGAAGGAAAAAAGGAAGGGAAGGAGGAAGGGAGGGCGGGTTGCTGAGTCCTTGATGGGCTCTGGGTTTGGCACTCAGGGCACATGATTCCCATCCACATCTCCCACAGTTCCATGATGACAAGAGTAACCTGTCGAAAGAAAAAGAATTATTTTTAAAAGGAAGATTCCCAGGCTCCTCTCCTGAAGCTTCTGATTTGATAAGTCTAGGTTGGAGCCAAGGGATCTCTTTTTATTTAATAAGCAGGGAAGCTGGAAATCACTGAAGTTTCAAGAGAAAAGACCTCCAGGGCTCCAGGAGCTATTGAGCCTGGCGCCAAGGAAACCAAGAGCAAGTCCAGCTCAGGCCTTTTGTTTAGATTGTTAAAACAGAGAGAAACCCTTGGATGAAAGGAGGAGGCCTGGGTGACCTCTAGGACTTGACGTTTTCATGCTATGAAAATCTTTCCTGATAACTTTGCTGCCTGTCATTTAAGGCCATTCTTGTTCTGGCCCATCTTGACCCTTCCAACTTTCCATCCCCCAGGTTCTCAGTCACATTCTCTGCCCCACCCCAGGAGGTCCCAACAAAGTCCCTAGACCATGCTTTCTTTCCTTGGGCTCTGCCTGGGCTGTGTTCCTCATGTGACTCTCTCTCTCCTTTGACCTCTCAGATTCTCCCAGTTCCCCTAACCTGGGGCCAAGTGTCTTCTCCAGAAAACTTCTATGCTTCCTTCACTCCTCAGGGACAGCCCAATTCAGAAATGTATTATACTGACCTGTATTGCTTAATAATTTTTCCACTTGCTAAAATCAGAAACAAGGATTTTAGTAATGCCTGAATTTTGCCTTATAACATGGAAAAGACATTCATATCTATTATATCTTTGGAGTTTCAAAAACAACCTCATGAGGTAGTAATGTTATCATCGTCAACAGAGAGCCAAGGAAGCTAAAGTTCAGAGAGGCTTTTTGTATGTGTCTTCGGCAAGACGGCTAATAAGTGGCAGGATTAAGAAACTGTAGCGCAACAATTAATCTCAAAAATTTACAAACAACTCCTGCAGCTCCATTCTAGAAAAATAAACAACCCAATTAAAAAGTGGGCCAAAGAACTTAACAGACATTTCTCCAAAGAAGATATAAAAATGGCTAACAAACACATGAAAAGATGCTCAACATCACTCATTATCAGAGAAATGCAAATCAAAACTACAATGAGGTACCACTTTACACCAGTCAGAATGGCTGCCATCCAAAAGTCTACAAGCAATAAATGCTGGAGAGGATGTGGAGAAAAGGGAACCCTCTTACACTGTTGGTGGGAATGCAAACTAGTACAGCCACTATGGAAAATAGTGTGGAGGTTCCTTAAAAAGCTGCAAATAGACCTGCCATATGACCCAGCAATCCCACTGCTGGGCATATACACCGAGGAAATCAGAATTGAAAGAGCCACGTGCACCCCAATGTTCATCGCTGCATTGTTTACAATAGCTAAGACATGGAAACAACCTAGATGCCCATCAACTGATGAATGGATAAGAAAGCTGTGGTACATATACACAATGGAATATTACTCAGCATTAAAAAAAAATTCATTTGAAGCAATTCTACTCAGATGGACGAAACTGGAGCCCATTATCCAGAGTGAAGTAAGCCAGAAGCAAAAACAACAATACAGTATATTAACACATATATATGGAATTTAGAAAGACAGTAATGAGAACCCAACATGGGAGACAACAAAAGGAACGCAGATGTATAGAATAGACTTGTGGACTTTGTGGATGAGGGTAAGGGTGGGATGATATGGGAGAAGGGCATTGAAGCATGTTAATTGTCATGTGTCTAATCAATCGCCAGCCCAGGATTGATGCTCGGGGCTGGGGCAGCGAGATTTCCCGGGGGGGGGGGGGGGGGGGGGGGGGGGGCTGGAGGGGAAGCATATGTAAACCCATGGTGATATCATGACAATGTATGGCAAAAAAAAAAAAAAAAAAAAAAAAAGAAAAAAAAAAAGTGTTCTACCCAAAAAAAAAAAAGAAAGAAAGAAACTGTAGCGCTAGTGAAAGGGAGGAGGGAGCGCGCCCCCCTCACCCCATATGAAAACTTGAAATGTGGAGGGTTAACGAATGGCTCTCTTTGTTGTCTGGACCTGGGGGAGGGCTGAGACATCAGGCTTTAAAAACCAGCTGCACCCCTGGAGCTGAGCCTCTGTCGTCTACAGGCTCAAAACGCTGGGCTCATTACAGCAGCTGTTGTTGGCTTTAGGGAGCCAGACAGCTTGTTACCAGGAGGGGGATTCAAAGAGAACAGAGGAAATGGAATCCTGCGAAATAATTGTGCCTGTATGTCTGTGCCCTCTGTTCTCCCTTCTCGCAGCTCGAGGCATCCTAAAGATGTAATCTAATTACTCCCTGTAGGAAGACCAGGTTTGGCAAGTACAACTGAGAAAGCCAGGCAGAGAGAAGGTAAGTATCTCAAACTAGGCTTTCCCGGACATTCCTGAAACGGGAAAGCAGAGTCTTTGAAGTCACACAAGCTTCTCAGTCATCAGCCTTTGTGAGTGGCTCAGGAAGAATCTGCCTGCAATGCAGGAGACCCAGGTTTGATCCCTGGGTTGGGAAGATCTCCTGGAGAAGGAAATGGTAACTCACTCTAGTTTTCTGGCCTGGAAAATGTCATGGACAGAGGAACCTGAAGGGCTATACCCTATGGGGTTGCAAGCCACCACCTGCAGAAGAGTGTTGCTGGCAGATCTGAGTAGGCAGCTGGCAGTGTCCCCGGCTGGCAGTGTTGCTGGGGAACCCTGGGCAGGCCTGGGCTGAGGGACAGACTGTGGGGTTGGAGACGACTTTCTCATTGTCCACCTCCCCTCCCCTCCCATCTCTTCCCCACGATGCAAGCTGTTGCAGTCTTACGGAACTTAGCAACTTTCTCTGTTGCTTTGGGGACTATGCCTGCTGAGGAACTCTTGGTCTGTTTTCTCTTTTAATATTCTTACTACCCAGGCTACTTGTCACTGAGGCTTCCTATTGCCTCCTCACCACTTTCTTTCCTTCAGTCTGGACTTTCGCTTCTCACTCTCCTTAGAAGACGACCACTCACCCCATTGGCTGATATACAATTTCCTACCTGGAAGGAGTGGTTCCATCTCATTGCCTTTCTAGATCCTAATTTTTTTTTTTCCGGTCTACTCTGACTGGCCCTCAACCCCACTGTGCTGGTCACCTGTAATGTGTTTATAGTGGGTGCTACACAAGCTAACACAAGGCTTTCTTCCTATGGTACAGTCCACTCAACTAAAATGTAAGCTGAAGACTAAGAGGACAGTCTTCCTGTCTTCTAATTTCCCTCAACTGCCCATCACTCATGGTGTGATGATATGTATTCAGTGACCACTTGCTTGAAATATTTATTTCTCTTCTCTTTTAAGCTCATTTTTCTAAACTATCCTGTCTTATGTTGGCTTGAAACTTTTATGGAGCACTTGCCATGCATTTTGATTAGTACTTTATCTCCTGGTTTAATCAATACACTAAGGGGGTAAGGAGTGTTAGTACTCATATTTCACAGTGAAAAACCTGTGGCTGAAAGAGGTAAAATAACCTGCAGGAGGTCATATGCTAGTGATCCAAGGTCTTAACCATGTGTTACAGTACTTTGCATAAAACACCAAAAAGTCCTTTCAAAGAAAGAAAAGAAAGTGAAGTCACACAGTCGTGTCCGACTCTTTGCAACACCATGGACTGTAGCCTACCAGGTTCCTCCATCCATGGGATTCTCCAGGCAAGAATACTGGAGTGGGTTGCCGTTTCCTTCTCCAGAAAATCTTCCCGACCCAAGGGTTAAATCCTGGTCTTCTACATTGTAGGCAGATGCTTTAGAGTCTGAGCTACCAGGGAAGCAAAAAGGAAGTGTACAAATGAAGAGTTCTAATATAATAGATGTTCTAAATAAATAAGCAGGCTGGCATTTGGAAAATGGGGTGTTCCTCTACAAAGTCTGGGCTCTTGCTACTATAACCTGAGCCTCATCTAGGAACAATATGATTCAGCCAAGGGTCTGGTCCTCCTCAGATGCCTTCTTATAACTTTACTATACTGCTAATGACAACCAACTTGCAGGGAGGTGTCCAGACTCCAGTCCCTGTACCTCTCTGTACATCTATTTTTTGACCTCAGAAGACCTAGGAAAAGGGGCTTGAACTCTGATTTCCTCAGGAGATCTCTGTTTCCTGGAAAGCTGTAATCATATATCCATGGGCACTGCCTTGGAGGCAGTTCTTTTTTGACAAAAGTGGCAGCCCGTTCTCTTCACTGAATCAGCTTTGGGTAAATTAGGACGTAAGCCAGTGAACTTTCTTGGGAAGCCTGTGGCCAAGGTATAAACAAGCTCAACATGTTTTCAGAAGTGATCTTTACTGAGAACGCATTCTTGATCCACCTCTTTGTTAAAGACAACTGATAACACTACACCTCAATCAAATCCTCTGGCATGTAGTATTCTTCAGGCTGTTAGAGGTAGCTTGCAGAAGGAGACCAACTACACATTTCAGAGCCCCCATCATCTGATGTCTGCTAGGTTGGATCCCACAGTGCAAGACAGAGAAGTTTCCCTGGTATCTACTGCTTGGACTCCATTGCCCTTTTCAGCTCCCTTTAATGAATGCTCCATGCCCACATATTCCTTCCGATATTCACTCCTCTTTTATTGCATTTATCTTAATTGCTGCACACAAGATCTTCATTTTATCATGTTGCACTCTTGTTGGCTCTCTTGTGGTGCATGGGCTCCAGAGCACAAGAGGTCAGTAGTTGGAGGTGTGCAAGCTAAGTTGCTCAGCATGTGGGGTCTTAGTTCCTCAACTAGCGCCCCCCGCATTGCAAGGTGGATTCTTAACCACTGGGCCACTGGGATAGTTCCCCTCATTACTTCAATGAAACCTACTGTGGCTTGCTTTCCCCTTTCCTGAAGCGGATGTACCCATTATCCACTGTCAGCCACAGAGATGCTGTATCTTAAAACAAATACAAGGCTAAAGGATACTCTCCAGGAGGAATTTGCATTTATATTAACTCAGAACACTTTCCATGATCCTCTACTGGGTTTAGGACATGGCTCTGCTTCTGAAGACCCAGAGGCAAGAGTCACAGCCTTGCCCTCAGAGACCGAGGACTGTGCTCCCAACAGAGCCTCCACTTGCCACATGTGGCCACACGCACTGCACTTGAACTGCACACCAAATTTCAAATACTCCATGTGATTAAAAATTTTGTTGATGATTTTTATATTATCAATGTTGAAATAACATTGTAGACATATTGAGTTAAATCAAACTTGTTATTAAAATTATTTTGTCTATTTATTTCCATTAAACAAAATATGACTACTAGAAAATTAAGTATTATACATGTGACTGGTATTATTATTGCACAGTGCTGGAGGACAAATGTCATGTGAGGAAAGAGGTCATGCTATGAAGTGTTATAAAGACACCAGAGATATGCCATGGAGAAAAAAGTGACATCAGAATTGGGTCTGAAATAAGATTATAGGGAAAAGGCTTGAAGGCATCCACACTTGGATCTAGGATGGGAATTTTTGACCTTGGCTGGCCGGAGGACTGAAATAGATTTTGTGGTCCTAGAGTCCTCCTAGGTTTTCCAAATCCATTTGCCCATTTGATCACTCTGGACAGCGTGTCATGTATTTTCAGAAGCTCTTATAGTTGCAGTAGATTAAAAGAAGGAGGTCGAATGAGATAAGGGGTTCCCAGCTGGCACTAGTGGTAAAGAACCTGCCTGCCAACTCAGGAGACATAAGAGATGCAGGTTCAATCTCTGGGTCTGGAAGATCTCCTGGAGGAGGGCATAGCAATCCACTCTGATATTCTTGCCTATAAAATCCCATAGGGTTGCAAAGAGTTGGATATGACTGAAGTGACTTGGCAGCAGCAGAATGAGAGTAAGAGAGACAGAGAGATTCATTATTCTGACAGTGATATGGTGGCTGGATCTGCACCCCCAAATGATATTATTGTCCTTCTTTTCCATTCTTCAGTTCTTACATCCCTTGCTGATCTGTAGCTGTTTCTCTCTGATTCAAAGGCCACCTGACTTGGAATCTATGGCAGTTGGGTCCAACAATATGTTTGCATAACAGACTCTTCAGGCAAGTCCTAATAAAGCTGAATTTGAGAACAACTGGTCTAGGATTTTATACTCTCCAGAGTACTTACTGGTACCTCTGACAGTCCATATCATCCCAAGGTGTTTTCCTGGTCAAAGCCTCATTTGTCAGCCTCATTTGTCCTGCCCTCTCTCATTTCCACCTGAGTCCAACCTTTCGAGCTGTGCACAGCGTCACTCAAGGTCACTCCTCCTAGGCCAAAAGAGCAATGGCCTCCTTCAAGGAGTATCACCAAGCCAGCATTGCTCTCATATACTCACTTCTAGATCAGTTAATTCATTCAACTTGAAACACACATTTGTATCTTTTATGCACCAGAAACTACACTATTCTCTGGAGACACACAAGGAACTGGATGAGGTCCCTGGACCAAGGTGCTCATTCTCTAGAACAGAGGTTAGCAGTGTGACAGAGGTCAGAAATGAGCTTCAAAATGTGTCAAATACAACACACCATGATAATTGCTACGTTCCCATGAAAACTTTTCTTGTTGCTTTAGTTGTTGTGCTATGCTATGCTTAAGTCTCTCAGTCGTGTCCAACTGTTTGGGACCCTATGGACTGTAGCCTGCCAGGCTCCTCTGTCCATGGGATTCCCTAGATAAGAATACTGCAGTGGGTTGTCATTTTCTCCTCCAGTGGATCTTCCCAACCCAAGGACTGAACTCACATATCCTGCATTGACAGGCAGATTCTTTACCACTGAGCCAAAAGTTTACTGGTAGGTAAAAGTTTTCAAAAAGTTTTTAAGAGCTCCTGGACGGACTGATAACAATGTTCATTGTTCTTTCTAAAACAAGAAAGTGTCATCACTGGCAAGCTAGCAAATGCCATCATTGCAAGCTAGCAAAAATGATGCCAAGTCAGGATCATCAAACAATGCCATGAAGGGGTCAAGTCTTTGCTCCAGAATGGGTGATATCAAGATGCAAAAGAGTTTCCTTGTGTACTGAGGTCAAAGCACCACTAAATGCCACCGATGACAGGCTATCCTCCTGATAGTTATGTGTAGATATATTTTATTTCCGAAGAGAATGAAGGTTAGTATGGATACGTGGCCAAGAAAAATGTTTTGGGAGAAACGGGTTGTGAGCTGTGCCTGAAGAGCAGTTGGGGTTGGGCCAGGACTTGCTGGGTGAGATTTGAACCTGTTGGATCAGTGTCATCTCCTACTCATGTTGTTCTGAACGCTGGGGACCTATAACTATACAGTTGGCAGGAGCCGTTCAGGAAATGGCCTGCTTAGGAACAACCCAATCCATAGCAGGTCTATCCTGGTGCTCAGGAGTGGGGATCACTGCTTCTGTAGCCAATTCTTCCTGGAGAAGAAACTTTCCAAAAGCCTCTGCTGTGCCAGTGGTATCTGAGGATGCTGCACTCTGACCCCTAGCTCAGCACAACCCAGCAGCGCTTACAGGACTGCAGTGGGGGGAAGGGAAGGAGCCACCTCTTTGGATTGGAAGTGGTTTGGGGAGGGAGGTGGAGAAGCTGCGGCTTGAGCTTTGAACCTGATCTCTCAACCTCAACAGGAAGACTCAGCACCAGCAACGACTTGCTTATGGCTCCCAATTTGGCACTTCTAAGGCTTCCTCTCTGAGAGTGGTGGGGATGGGTTTTTCCAGGGAGGAAGGGAACTTGCAGAACCTTTTGATTTGTAACTGTCTCGGAAAGTCTGGGGAGAGGCTGTGGATGGGTGAGTGGTCCGTGTTTCTGGGGGAGGCTTTACTGGTCAAAAGACCACCCAGGTAGTTGGTTGGTGAATGGCAGGTGATCTTCGATTAGACTTGGCCTCTTACAAAATCTATGGAATGATTGCATTCACCTCTTTGTCCTGTTGGGTCTTTGCTCTGAATTAAGCATAGCAGCACATTTCACAGGCCGGTCACGGCAGCCAAGATACTGTACTCCTCAGCAAACTGCACCTCCTGCCCTCAAAAGGAAAGCTCTGCGTCATTCTACAATCGCATAGATTCAGATCCCAAGTCCTCTAGTTACTCACAGGGGCACCTTTAGTCAATTGTTTCTCTGAACCAGGGCTCATCTGAAACTCGAGGATAATCATTAATTGTACCTCACTAGATTGTCATGGAGATTAAATCTGACAAAGCACCCAGCACATGGAGGTGTCCGTGTGACCTGTCTCTTTCATCTCTCACTTTTAACATAGCAAACACTCAGCAGGCATTCTCATAAATCTGATGCCAGATTTGCACGAGTCATTCTCAGAACCTCTGTTTCCTCAGTGGCTTCTAGGATCCCTTCCAGCTGTGAAAGCGTAAGGCTTCCTGAGATTCTGAGCTTGTTTCCAACAGGGTTTCTTTGGGGGCAGAGAGTGACTGTTCAGCAAATCCAATGGGGGCCAGAGAGGGCAATTCCAAACCAAGCCGTGCAGCTGTCAGGCCTCCAGAGGCCTGTGTGAAAGAGGAGGACAAGAAAAGGGAAAGCTCAGAGCCCGAGAAGAGTTGCAAAGGAAGACAGCTGCAAGTTGGTCCCGAGTAAATCAAATTGTGACGTTTATTGGGCTATTTCCAGAATAACACCAGCAAGAAAACTGGAATGTGGGATCATCTTTTTCTAAGAAGGACTTCAGCTAAGTAGCCTGCAACAACCAGGCTTGGTGACTGGAGTCAGACTGGCTTCGTGAAAAGGTCATAGGTTTGAAGATACACAGACCTGAGTTTTCACTGTACCCCTATTATGTCTTATCTGTGATCTGGGGCAAGGTTACTTAACCTCCTTGAGCCTCATTTTCCTCCTCCCTTAACAATGACTAAAAAAGTAAATAATGAAACTTGCAGTGAGTTTGTGAGAGTCAGAAATAAAGAAAAGTACTTGCTATAGAGTTGGTATTAATAAATAGGAGCTGTATGACTGTGAGCATAGCACCCAGGGCACATATCCTAGAAACTTCTGGACCTGGAGCCATCATTTCTCAAGTCTGTACCTGGTACAATGTAGAAATATGGGAGCTGGGGAAGGAGGAGGCAGGCAAGACTGGGGGTGGGTACGTAGAGTAGGGAAAGAAGATCAAAAGGCCTATAAATATCTGTCAAACTTTAAAATGCAAATTCCTTTTCTGTGGCCCTGTTAGGACCAAATCTTCCATTATCACCTTTCTGGGAAGAGCCTGAGAGGGAAAAAAAAAATGGTTAAGCATAGTTTTTCCCTTCATGAAATGTTTTGCTTTGGTTTGGTGTGATTTTTGTGGCCAAGCAGAGATTTCATTCAATTCTGAGCTTAAAGCACAAGTGGAGTTCAGACACTAACTCCATATGGTTTTCTTTCTGGATCAACCGTGAGTTTCTCAAGGAAACTGTCTATCCCTTACAATAGCCTCTGCAATTGGCATGGCATAGAGTACCTGCTTGTTGAATGAATGAACAGAATGCATGGATGGATGGACGAACAGATGTTAATTCCGAGCATCGTAAGTCATCTTTACCAGTTGATGACCTGGTCCTCTGGGATCTCCTTATCAACACTGGGTTGGGAGCCATGGTTGGAGGTGGAGAGAGTCTCCTCTGAGGGGCAGCTGTGTCCCGCTGAGAAACCTTTAGATGGCTGGTGTGTCTTCCAGTGGCCTGAGCTCTGTGCTGTCCCTTCCTGGACAGACATGATGTTACAGAGTAGTTCTGCCCTGTGTGCCCCAAAGAGGTGGCCTCCTCACATGAGTCCCTGTTGGTGATTCGTCTGTGGAGGAAGCATGGAATTCTAGGGGAATCTTACAGAGGAGACCTTCAAGGGTAAGAGAAGCAATCATACGTGACACCTTTATGCCAGGTCCTGGTTCCCCTTGCCCCTGCCCCTTCCCCACCCCACCCACCACCCTAAGTCAGAAACAGGGTACCCCACTCCCTTTCCTCCTCTTCTTCCCTTGCTGGCCTTGTTTTTCTCATGAGATTGTACTTACACATAATGGGTGAGTTGTTGTTGTTGTTGTTTTTTTCCCAAAGATAAAAGAATCTGATACATGTGTCCAGTGTGGAAAGCCCTAAAACACGTCATGAGAGTCTTCATGGACAAGCTCGCCTGACTTCATCATATCCAAGAACCCGAGAGCCTTCCTTCCCCATCCCTAAACTGCATCTGCCATTCGAGCTTCTAACAAGTCCCTCAGCACTAAGGAACCTCTGAGGGTTACCTGGGTCCTCACTGACCACTCTCTTTTGCCTTTTGATGCCCTCTGGTGCCACTCCTTTCACCTAGGATTTATTCATAGTATCCGTTATTTCAAGAGCAGATGAGTCTGGTATTATAGCTAAGTTATAAACATCTGGTATTATAGCTAAGTTATAAACATGAAGAGAAGAAACAGGTATTATCCTGTGTGCTCTGCACCATGCCTCACCTAGACTGAATCCATCTCAAGATGAATTCAATTTTTCAATGAAAAATTACAGGATGTTGATGGTCAAAGCTTGAGCTTTGCCTTCAGGGAAATTTGGGTTCAAAGATTACCTTCGTCCACTCATTCATTCAGCCAGGATGTATTAAATGCACATTAGATGCTGCTGCAAGCTCTGGGAACATAACAAAGAACCAGACAGAGTTTCTTCTCTTGTGTTTTTACTGTAATGACACGAGACAAACAAAATCCAATTATTTGTGAAGAAAACAGCGGGGGTTAGAGTTTGGAGAGGAGGAGGCCTCTCAGCTGGCATGGTCACAGTTCTAGATGAATGGTGTGAAGGAGCTTACTATCCAGAGATATGCCAGAAGTCCAGGCAGAGGGAACAGCAAGTCTAAGAGGTGGAATGTGGAATGAGTTCTGTGTGTTTAAGGAGGTGAAAGAAAATGCCTCCGGAACAAGGTGAGCAAGGGGGTTAGAGGCAGGAGATAGTTAGGGAGACAAGCAGGGCTCGGCCACAGATGACCTCACAGGCTCTGTCCAGGACTTTGCAATTTAGACTGAGAGGGATGGGAAATTTTTGTGGGGGGAGAGGGGGCTGTTAGAGAGTGATTTGCATTTGATTTATCTGGCTAATGTGTGCACAACGAAGGGCACGAGTGCTTGAAACAAAGAGATCAGTTAGAAGGCGCTCTTAGGAGTTCCTGCAAGAGATGCTTGTCCCTGCCCTTTGGAGGTAGCAATACAACTGGAAGGAGGCGTTTGTACTGATGGTGTGACCATGGGAGTGTTGCCTTGCTTCTTTGGGTTGCTTTCAAGATTAATGAACAATGTGCTTGATGAATTCAATTATTATGGGGCCTCTGGCTCATTGTGGGCACTCTGCAAAGGTGATTCAAGTCAGATATGATAGCTAAAAAGGAGACATAATTAATGCTCTACTGAGAAGTTGAGGACAAACTTGTTTTGAGGCCCTTGTGGTTAGAGCTTTGAAGAAAGGGGATGAAACTTGTGGGATATTTTGTGTCCTGTCTGTCCATCACACCCTTTTCCTTACAACCAAAATCCCCAAACTCCCCAAGTGTTAACTGACTAATTTTTTAATTATGAATTAAAGTAGCTTCGGTGATCACTTCTTGAATATTCACAATACTGCTTTTCTGGGACTCTAAACTACTCTTAGTGGCCAGTTTCCTGTAAATAAGATTAGTTGAGGTCATTGTATCTCCTTGATGGGTAGTTTCTTTAAAAGTGCCACAAATCCAAGTAAATCTGGAGCATACAGAAGCCTTATATCTTCCCAAAGGAACTCTGGTGTTATACTAGCTCTGAATTCAAATCCTGGTGTTGCTGTTTAATAGATGTTGACCCTGGATAAATCCCTCAGCTCCTCTTAGCTTCACATATAAATAGGTACAAGTGCCTGCCTTTAAGTTTCCATGGAGCATACAGGAGGAATTTTAGGAATCAGTAAAGTGGGAAGACATAACAGTAAATGAACAGTATATGTCATTTCTGTTCTCCCAAGATTCACTAATACTTTGCATCACAGTGTGAACCTATCATACTCTTTAACGCCCAATATGCTTTGTCTTTCTTCATATGAAAACTAGAGCCAACTGCCTTCTCAAAAAACTTATGGTACAGAGGAACCTATTTGCAGGGCAGGAATAGAGACGCAGACATAGAGAACAAACAGGTGGACATGAAGACAGGTGGACAGGTGGGATGAACTGGGAGACTGGGGTTGATAGATGTGTACTGCCATGTATAAAACAAATAGCCAGTGGGAAGTTGCTGTGTAGTGCAGGGAGCTCAGCTCGGTGCTCTGTGGTGACCAAGAAGGGTGGGATGGAGAGTGGGGTGGGAGGGAGGTCCAAGAGGGAAAAGATATATGTACACATATGGCTGATTCACTTTCTTGTACAGCAGAAAGACAACACTGTCAAGCAGCTAAACCCCAGTTAAGAAAAAGGATGCCATGTGAAAATAAATTTTTAAAATGTGTACAGGTTATAGTGGAACACATTTTAATGACATCCTTTGTGATTCATCAATATAGATTTAGCATTTCACAATTAGTAATGCTGAAGCTATACATTATTATGTGTCTCTCAAAAGCCGTTTGTCCTGGATGTGCCGGTGCGGGCCGAGCGAGGCAGCAACATCATTCCTACTTGTAAGAAGGAGAAGCGAGCTGAAGGCTGGAGCCCAAGGCAGTCTTCTTCAGAGCCAGGACGACTACTCCAACCATGACTCAGGTTAAAGAAGTGTCCTTCGGTCTGTGTCACAGGATGTCCACCTGGTTGTGCCAAGTCCTTTGACACCTCCCACAGAACTGTCTCAGCTGTGAAGTCGTGGCGCCTTCATGAGGCCCAGACAAGAGGTCTGTGTTTGGACACGACCCTATAGAATAAGCCTTCTGACACCTGGCATCCACAGAGGCAGCATTCTAACAAAAATATAAATGATTTTAATCATAAGAATTCCTCTGGAGCAGTTACTGCAACCAGTACTGGTTTAAGACAAAACAAGACAAAAAGGAAAAGGATTTGTAGTCTACGTTCACATGGAATAAATCACTCATTCTCAAAGGACAGCCCTTTTCAGACTCTACTTACAGCTGAAAGGCAGGTATCTATTGAGTGGGAAATGAAGCGTTTTAAGTTATGATGATGCAAACATCAGAGAATTCATTCATTAGATCTTTGATCAGACAATTCTAAATGTAACAGCATCTTTTGCCATTTGGGAGGTCAATGTCTCCCTTTCCAGGTCTTGGCAGAGAATAATGCTGAGGAAGTCCAGACACTTAATCCCTAGTAAAAAAATTCTGCTTTGATGCTTATGAAAAGAATTCTTCTAATATTAGCAAAATATTCAAAGTCATTCTGCCCACAGAAGGGTCAGCCTACTTTGCTGATGACCCTCCTCACCACCGCCAAACAGACAATTTATTGAATTTATCAGGAACAGGGCTGAATAAGTTATTTATTCTGACAATCATTAGAAAAGGTTCCACGTTTTTTGATTACTTCTGGGGCTGACTCTGCGGCATCTCAGTTTAAAGGCAATGTGGCAAGTCCTTGTAAGAGACTAATACGAGCTGTTAGCTGAGCCCGATAAAAGCTTTTCCTGGCTGAGAAGGTGATAAATGTTGCCACGTTGATCTGCAGATGAAAGGCGGTTGACTTCAGTAATATTATTTAAGCTGTTTTACCCTAAGTGCTACCAGCACAACAGGAACAGTCAGCAGGTGATTGAGCCCCTTCACCTTCAGAAAGCAAGACATCTCACCATGGCACCTTAAACTGACTAAAGTGGACTAGTGATCAAGGAACCATCCAAACGGATTTGATCTTTCTCCAGAGAGTGGAAGAACTAAGATTCTGAATTCATTACCAGCAATCAGCACCCATTCACAGAATGCTTTCTGTGCCAGCTCCTCTACTAGATGCTACAGACTCAGAAATACAAGATGTGAATCAAAGAATCAAACTCTGTGCAACATTCTGGGTTCACACAACATTCCAATACAGTCCTAACAGAGATGTTGAGAAGATAAAAACTCTTGTCAAGAACCTTCATTTGCATAAGCATAGTAGGTACTCAAGAAATGTTAGTTTTCTCCCTAGCTCAGTGGTTTAAAATTCCTTCTTGTTATGTGTATATTGATGCACTCACATAAATTTTCATACATGGTTTATATGTTCAGAATCCTTTAGCATCGAGGTCAGTTTCTTTGCTCTTTTTCCCCTTTGCCCTAAGATAATCCTAGTTTGCTTTCTGCTCCAAATTCCTCACTACTCTACAACTCCTGGTGATTCCTTTGCCTGCATAGGGATTTATTCTATGGAGCCTGGAGTTCCAAAAAAGACTCCAGTGACTGTAGCCTGCCAGGCTCCTCTGTTCATGGGAAGAATACTGGAACAGGTTGTCATTTCCTTCTCCAGGGATCAAACAGGTATTTCTTGCTTGGTAGGTGGATTCCCCCCACCCCCGGCCCCATGCCACCTGGGAAGTCCCTGTCGAGGTTTCTTGAAGTTATTCACTCATCCACTGAAATATCCTCTGCTGGTAATATTGCTCCAGTTCTGTCAATCAAATTGCTGCCTACCCTTTACACAAAACACAAGGGTTAGTCGCTCAGTTGTTACCAGACACTTCGCAACCGCCATGGAGTGTAGCCCACAAGGCACCTCCATCCATGGGATTTTCCAGGCAAGAATACTAGAGTGGGTTGCCATTTCCTCCTCCAGGTGATCTTCCCAACTCAGGGACTGAATCCAGGTCTCCTGCACTGCAGGCACACTCTACCTTCTGAGCCATCAGGGAAACTACCCTTCAAAGTCCAGTCAAATCTTTCCGTTTGCTGAAAGTATCTTCCTTCCTCTGAAAGACTCTATAATATTGATTGTCTATCTCATTCATTGAACAATTCTTGCCAGTACAATTTATTCTTGGGTATAAATATGCCACACTGCCCTACTTTGCTCTAGACTGTCAATTCCTTGAAAGTAAACAGTGGGTTTTACTCCACTTTGTCACTCCTGGCAGTCCTTGGCATTAGATGTGCATAATACTTTTTAATTGACCCTGATTTAATATCATCTCTGGATGAATGAATATTCACTACCCAAATGACTTCACTTGGAACCAGGAATCAGTTACAGCAAGACTTGGAACTACATCCAGGGTTAGATGTCAGGCACCTTGGAGCCTCAAACCATCTCTATCGCCATACTCATCCCCAGTGATGTCAGAAATTGGTTAAGTAAGCAGATCTATCTATAGGTTAGGAGAGAAGCTTTGGCTAATGATCCATGTCTGAGTCATAAGCACATAAGCAACTGAAGTCATGAGGGTAGAAAATATCTAGAGTGAATAAGAGAGAAACTGAAGGAACACAAGTATTAATATTGAATGAGATGAGTATTTACGCCTATGAGGAGTTTAAAATGATAGCCAAGGAGGAGGGAGATAAACCAAGAAGCAGTGTTGACATGGAAAACAAGATAATAGAAGATTTCGAGGAAAGTTCAACTGTCCTTGATTCTGCAGAAAGGTAAATTTAAGACTGTAAGTTGTTTATTAGCTTTAGTAATATGGAGGTCAATTGGTGACCATGACAAGAAAATATAAGGAACCAAGATAAATTGCTTAATTTCAAGACTTACTATAAATCTACAGTAATCAAGATGGTGGTGTTGAAGTGATGATAGACAAACAGATCAATGGAAGAACAGTTGAGTAAAAGACTCACACTTTTCATGGCCCACTGATTTTTCAACAAAGGAGTCGAGGTAATTCAATGAGGTAAAAGATTTCTTTTCAACATATTGTGATTGTGCAAATGGATATTTGTATGGGAAAAAGATGCCTCTCAATTTTTATCTCACATGATACACAAAAATTAACTTGAAACAAATCAGACCCAAATGTAAGAGGTAAACACCATTTAACTTGTAGAAGAAAACAGAAAAAACAGCTGGGACATTAGGTTAGACAAATATATCTTAAATAGGCCAGTAGAAACAAAAATTAATAGACATGAAAATTTGAGTTATTTTGCTTTTTTAAAGACAGTTAAAATGAAAGACTCAGAGATATAATATTTGCAAAACACATATGACATAGAGATTGTATCTAGAAAATAATAACACTTATAATTGAATAAAAAGATGACAAACTATGTGATTTAAAAATTGGCAGAAAGAATTGAAATTTCACAAGAGAAGACACACAAATGCCCAATATGCACGATACTTCTATTATCAGGAAAAGACAAAGTCACAATGAGATCCACCATGCACCAATTAGAATGACTAAAATGAAAATGACTTGACAACGTTAAGTTTTTGTGACAATGTAGCATAAATAAACCCCCAATATATAGCTGGTGGGAACACAATGTGGTAGTATCTTAAAAAATTAAACATATGCTGATCACATGAACCAGAAATCCCATTCTTATTTATCTGAAGTGAAAATGTATGTTCACCTAAAGACCTCTTTCTGAATATTCATGGCCACACTATCCATTATAGCCAAAATGTGAACACAACTCTATTTTCCATTAACTGATGACACAATAAAAAATAATGGTGTATTAATTTTATGTCATTCAAAAAATGACATGGCATCAAGTCCCATCATTTCATGGCAAACAGATGGGGAAACAATGGAAACAGAGACTTTATTTTCTTGGGCTCCAAAATCACTGCAGATGGTGACTGCAGCCACAAGATTAAGACACTTGCTCCTTGGAAGAAAAGCTATGACAAAC
Organism: Antilocapra americana; assembly: GCA_007570785.1. Taxonomy (NCBI): domain Eukaryota; kingdom Metazoa; phylum Chordata; class Mammalia; order Artiodactyla; family Antilocapridae; genus Antilocapra; species Antilocapra americana. Next base: position 2,481,355 of record ML660778.1, read on the forward strand.
CTAAACAGTGTATTAAAAGGCAGAGACATTACTTTGCCAACAAAGGGCCATATAGTCAAACCTATGGCTTTTCCAGTAGTCATGTATGGATGTGAGAGTTGGACTATAAAGAAGACTGAGCGCTTTTGAACTGTGGTGTTGGAGAAGACTGCAGAGTCACTTGAACAGCAAGGAGATCCAACCAGTCAATCCTAAAGGAAATCAACCCTGAATATTCATTGGAAGGACTGATGTTGAAGCTGAAACTCCAATACTTTGGCCATCTGATGTGAAGAGCCAACTCATCTGAAAAGACCCTGATCCTGGGAAAGACTGAAGGCAGGAGGAGAAGGGGACAACAGAGGACAGGATGGTTGGATGGCATCGCCAACTTGATAGACATGAGTTTGGGCAAGCTCTGTGAGTTGCTGATGGACAGGGAAGCCTGACGTGCTACAGTCTATGGGGTCACAAAGAGCTGGACACAACTAAACGACTGAACTGAATATTATGTCATACTACTCTACAATTAAATTATGTCATACAATTATGTATAGTTATGTCATACTACTCTACTCCACAAGATATTAATATATACAACATATGTAAGTCTTAAAAATGTACTAAGTATAAAGTCAAAGACTATATATTGTATGGTTCTGTTTATAGAAATTCTAGAAAAAGCAAACCATAGTGAGAAAAGAATATCAATTGCTGCCTGGGATCAAGGCTTGGGAGAGAGGATTAACTGCAAAGAAACATAAGGAAACTTTGGGGTGATGGAAATTTTCCATATTTTGATTGTGATGTAAGTTACACAAATGGACACAATTACCAACATTCATCAAACTTACACTTAAAATGAGTGGATTTTATTGTACGTAAATTATACCACAATAAAAAAAGGTCAGTGAAAAAGGAGTCTTTAGGTATATGTCTGAGAACATAAATCTACTGGGCGTGGGGTCAGGTAAGCAGTTTAAAGCCAAATTAAGTACTCCAAAGTACAACTTCATCCTCATCCCCTTCAATGCATAGTACTGGGGTTTTGTGCAACTCTAACTTCAGAACTTAGAGCTGTACATCTATTGATGCAGTAATTAATGTCCAATTTATGCCAAAAGCATAAGTCCTTGAAAAATTTAAAAGTTACATTACATGTACATTTAAAACTGAGATTACTAAAAATATGTGACACTAGTTCAAAACTGGGTGAACTCTAAAACGTGGTAAGTTTACCAGGGAAATAACATTCTTGGTAGCCACCATACTGTCAATTTTTCTAATGTCAGGTCTTCAGAGTAAATTTATTGTTTTCCTATGTAAATTCATGTTATTTATAATTATTCTAAACTATTTAAAGGCATATGGGAAATTTTTAAAAGAGGAAGCTTATAGCAAAGTCAAGTGAGTTTCTGTTATTGCTGCTGCTGTTGTTTAGTCACTAAGTTATGTCCATCTCTTTGTGACCTGTGTAGCTTGCCAGGTTCCTCTGTCCATGGGATTCTCCAGGCAAGAATACTGGAGTAGGTTGTCATTTTTTCCTACAGGGATCTTCCTGGCCCAAGGATGAAACCCACTTTCTCTTATGTCTCCTTGCTGGAAGATTCTTAACCATTGAGCCACCTGAGAAGCCCAAGGACATATTTTTGGACCTTCCGTTCTATCCCACTGATCTATATGTCTACATTTATGGCATTCAACACATTCATTACTGTAGTTTTGTAGTAAGTTTTGAAATCAGAAGGGCAAGTACTACCTTTTCTTTTTTGTAAAGATTATTTTGCCTATTCTGTGTCTTTCAAATTTCCATGTATTTCAGAATTAGCTTATCAGTTTCTACAAAGAAATCAGCTAGAACTGGTGGGGATTGCACTGAATCTGCAACTTTGTTTGGGAAGTATTCTCATCTTAATATCAGGTCTCCTGATCCATGAACATGGATGTCTTTTCATTTATTTTACCTTGAGTTTCTTTTAGTTGATATTTTATAGTTTTCAGAGTCTATGTTTTATGTGTTTTTTGTTAAATTTATTCCAAAGTATTTTTTTGTTGTTGTAAAAAGAATTTAATTTCATTTAGTATTATTTATTGCAGGAGTAAAGATATACAACTGATATTTGTATCTTCACCTTGTATCCTGCAACCTGTTGAACTCATTGATCAGTTCTAACAGTTTTCAGTGAATTCCTCAGAATTTCATAAACATGAGGTCTTACCATTGCAAGTAGCAATAGTTTTACTTTTTCCTTTCCAATCTGGTTCCCTTTAGAATTTTTGAGTGGTAGGTAAAGTAATGAATAATTTAATATTTGGAGGTATTGATGTGAGTATTGTATGTTGTTGTTTAGTTGCTAAGCTTTGCCCGACTCTTGCAACCCCATGCTCAAAGAGTAGCCCACCAGGCTCCTCTGTCCATGGGAATTTTCTAGGCAAGAATACGGGAGTGGGTTGCCATTACCTTGGGCTTCCCTGATAGCTCAGTTGGTAAAGAATCTGCCTGTAATGCAGGAGACTCTGGTTTGATTCCTGGGTTGGGAAGATCCACTGGAGAAGGGATAGACAACCTACTCCAGTATTTTTGGGCTTCCCTTGTGGCTCAGCTGGTAAAGAATCTGCCTGCAATGCAGGGGACCTGGGTTCGATCCCATTTCTTCCTCCAGGAGGATCTTCCTGACCCAGGAATCAAATCCGTGTTTCCTGCATGGCAGGCGGATTCTTCACCCCTGAGCCACCTGAGAAGCCACAGGTTCATTTTTTTTACAAAAAGGGAAAGAAAAAAGCGCTATAAAGAAGAAATCTGGTTCCCATACCACTATTAATTAGTTGCATGATCCCAAGCAAGTTTCTAATCCTCTTCTGGTTATACATTCTATTTTTCAAATCTTTGTCCACTTGGCATACCTGTGAACTTCTGGGGATATGTAAGAAGTAGCTTTTCAAATGTATTCAACTACTACAACCATGAGTTTCACTATACATAAAATTTTGTGAATTTTATTTCACAAAAGAGAATGAGATTACTGAAACTGGAAGAGCAGTTTTAAGTATGTTCACATTGAGAGTAAATATAACTCCCAGAAAGGCACAATAGAAGACATGAGAATACAGGCAATTATAAAGAGTTATCCTCTAGGGAACAAGTTGTAATATCCAAAAACGCTTCAGAGGCTTGTGGAAGAAACGAGTAAAAATGAACAAATGGGTGCAGCAATGTTAGTGCTATGCTAACATTTTAAGGATATAACTAAAGCATAATCAATAAAGATATTTTTTAAAACGAAAAATGTTATAAAAATACACATTATCTGGAGTTTTCACTACAGAGGACACTGCTTTAAAACCAAAGTTTTAGGGAACATTTTAATTACAGTTTTGATTAAAATGGCAAGGGTTGCATAATATATAGAACCACATTAAATTTTTCTACTACACATTAATCAGATACCTTCCTTCTGCTTCTGCTAATGCCACAGTACTAGAATACTAAGTCATACCTGAACACTTTAAATTTCAAGTGTTTTGGAACCTTAGTTTTAATCTCTGACTTAAAGGAAGAGGACTATCAAAACAGGTACCAGAGTCATCTTTATCCTTATGGTATGGTAGAAAACTTGGAGGCTCTTTTGCTGTATCTGGGAAACAGGCTTCTTCATTTCCAGCTGTTTTATAAGCCTGGACACACTGCTCAGTTTCTTTAATATATGCTTTAGGGTTACTCAATTTGTTGGCATCATTTTTCTTGAATTGGGTTGGGCTATACTTCTGAGAGCTCTGCTTCATTTTTTGAGTTGTGGATTTAGCTTTCCCAAACTCTGGGATACTTTCTTCATCAGAGGAAAGTCTGTCAAGGCAAACGCTCTTCTTCATTACAGTTTTCTGAGCTATTTGAACGCCAGCTTTTCTACTATGATATAAAGCAGAATTTGGTGGCCCAGTTCTAATACTGGAGGTCTTCATTCCAGGGTTATTGACAGACAATGGTACAGATGTATTTGACTTATCATTTTCTTGAAACAGCTGGTCTCCTTTTAGAACTTTACAGTTTCTAGATTCATTTTGCAAATGAATTCCTAGAAGATCCTTGGAAAGATGTGATGGACAATGAGAAGTACTATTAGCAGCACACTGCTCTTTTACAGTAAGTAGGGACAAAGTTTTTAGGTCAACATCTGATTCTACAGTATTCTGAGGATATGATTTTATAAGTATTCGTTCCTTTAAGGGTAAATCCTGAAGATGTAAATCACTAATGCCAGAAACTAGGTGTTCCTCAGGATCAGTCTTTTGAAGATCCCAACAGGACAGTTTATTAACACTGGTGGTGTGCCATTCTGATTCACAATACAACTGCTCTGTATTGTTTTTAAAACTGTGAGGAATAGTCGTTTCAAGTTCCAATTTTAAACCATGAGCCAATGTGTTCCTGGGGATGGCTGGAGAATTACTAAAAGAAGTACTAAAAGAAGTACCTTCCCAGTCGATGGTGCTCAAGTGCAGATCAGCAACTGCGGATATATTATGTGATGAGGTACTAGGTCGACTAGATTCTGCAATTAGAGACTTACTGATATCTTTAATTTGCTGCGTAGCCAAAGGTCTTGGAGAAGATATTAATTGTTCTTGTGTAGTCAAACAGACAGCATCTTCAGGTAAAAGCAAGACATTGAATGATGTGGAAATAGATTCCTCAGGTGAAAAAGAATCAGGGGAAATTTCCAAGCTTAACTTGGAATTCTGCTTAGGAAAGATTTCCCATGTGGGTTTTAAAGTCATGTGTGACTGAACATTCATCATCTCATCTGATTCTGGCAAACTGTTTCCTTTAGACTTAATTTTTATGCCTGAAAAGAAACAAATATATAATACAATTAAAATCTATTTTATTTTCTTTAATGTGGATAAATAAAGAGTTCAGATCAGAAATCTGTATGATCAATTTTTGCCTCTTTTGTCTCAGTGCATTCCTGAAAACTGTTTTATACCTAATTGTAACAAAATAATTATTAATAAAATATTATAAAATATTTTCTTTCAGAAACACTGTCATGTTATAAAATAATGTTAAAATTTCTTCACTGAGTTCTGGGAAATAAAGAAAATGTATTTATAATCCTATATATGCTATACATACTAGTTGCTCAATAAATGTTTAGTAATTACTATTATTAACACTCAGTTAAGTTAGCAGACTCGGAGCAGAATGGTTTTTTCCTGGTTTTTAGATTTTAACACAAAATGTGTCAAGACAAAGGAGCATGAGTATAATCCTTATTTTTTATTTTACAGAACTTTCAGCAAAATTTGGACAAGGTAGGTTCAAATAGGACAATTCATTTATGTGTGCAGCATAAACAGTTATCAAATGTGATACTTACTTTTTTGTTTCTTCCCTTTATTTTCTGACTTTTGTTTTTGGTAAACAGCAACAATCTCAGGATAAGCTGCTTCAAACAATGACTCTTCTTCTATTGTTTGTAGAGCCAATTCTCCATGTTTATTTTCTATAGTATAATGTTCTAAAGGATTAAAAATACAATAAAACAACCTAACTGACAGATCTGAAATACTCCATTTTCCCAGGTAACTCAGTTTATCAGGTCAACTAGATCATTCACAAATGGATTAACTCTTGCAAATCTTACTTTATAACATCTCTAATTCTAATAACCTAACATCTCCATTCTAATAATCTGTTGATACAGAAGTGATCTTTTTCCACCTGGCAAGAGCTGGAAAGAAGTTCCATTTAAATTAGAACTTTAAATTTCTCGTTTCAGAGATGGTAGGTACAGCTTAGAGAAAACTTTATTTATATAATGTTAGTCAGTTTTAATTCAGTATAAGTGTAAAATTCCAGATAAAGAATCAATTCAGTTCAGTCGCTCAGTCATGTCCGACTCTTGTGACCCCATGAATCACAGCACGCAAGGCCTCCCTGTTCATCACCAATTCCCGGAATCTACCCAAACCCATGTCCATAAAATCGGTGATGCCATCCAGCCATCTCGTCCTCTGTCGTCCCCTTCTCCTTCTGCCCCCAATCCTTCCCAGCATCAGGGTCTTTTCCAATGAGTCAACTCTTTTCATGAGGTGGCCAAAGTACTGGAGCTTCAGCTTCAACATCAGTCCTTCCAATGAACACCCAGGACTGATCTCCTTTAGGATGGACTGATTTGGATCTTCTTGCAGTCCAAGGGACTCTCAAGAGTCTTCTCCAACACCACAGTTCAAAAGCATCAATTCTTCAGAGCTCAGCTTTCTTCACCGTCCAACTCTCACATCTATACATGACTACTGGAAATACCATAGACTTGACTAGATGGACCTTTGTTGCCAAAGTAATGTCTCTGCTTTTCAATATGCTATCTAGGTTGGTCATAACTTTCCTAACAAGGAGTAAGCGTCTTTTAATTTCATGGCTGCAATCACCATCTGCAGTGATTTTGGAGCCCCCAAAAATAAAGTCTGACACTGTTTTCACTGTTTCCCCATGTATTTCTCATGAAGTGATGGGACCAGATGCCATGATGTTAGTTTTCTGAATGTTGAGCTTTAAGCCAATTTTTTCACTCTACAATTTCCTAAAACTTTTACATTGGCTTTCTTTAGTAATAGCTTCTGAAAAGGACAGAATTGAAAGGTCATCAAAACTATTACCATTTTGCAGATCGTATTTCAAAGATTATCAATCTCTTGAAGAAATACCCAGGCTTACTGGACTCACAAGAACTCAAACAAAAATGAGAATGCTAATGTGTACATTTACAATGAGATACATAAATAGTACACTAGATTCTTATATTTATCCTATATGAGGGCAAAACTACGTAAGAAGCCAAACTATCATGAAATATAAGTTAAGTGTCTGAAGTAGAAAGAACGGAAACAAGTGAACTTAAGAGTATTTCTTAAAGCAACTCAGGGTACATTTTCTCCTTAAGGAATAACTCCAACAAGGATAAGTGAAAGTGGGCACCTAACAGAAGAGACGCATGGCCCAACTGGGTTAATGCCATTGTCCTTCCTGAGAATACAATGGAGTGGGTGAAATTGTTTCCACATACTTTTCAAAATTCTTTAGCTACTTTCCTATTATTCCCTTGAACAGTTTATGTAATTCTTTATCATTTATCAACTCGAACTTTTATTGACAAATCTCTTCTCTCACTCAGTCACATGTAATTATACAATCTAATTTCAAAGCCAAACAGAAATAAATTTGGGATTATTTCCCATTTTAAGTGCTCAGTGCTTCCCCTGCCTTCAGTTTTGGAGTTAATTCAGAGTTCACTGTATTTCTATCTACAGAAAATAAGAGTAATTTGACACTATAAATTCCCATGAAAAGTAAACACAGAAAAGAGTGAAAAGAAAGGGAAGGAAAGGAAGCACCACAGGTGCTATCAGCAACCTTCATTTCTTGAGAACTGACTATACAGTGAACTCCTATGACCAGACTATTTGAAGTAGTATTTTGTTGAGAAATACACATCAAAAGCATTTCCATATTGCTTTTGTAAAGATTAACTACAAAAGGAATATCCATTTAAGACATTTAAAATTTACTATGAGTTACATATAGCACAGGTACACTAGTGTGCTTTTTGTATACACACGTTTTACATATGATATCTGCTAAACATACATGACTAAATGTTATAAATTTTGCTTAAAGTATGTACATACCAGGCTTTTCCCATTCTATTTCAAAACAATGAACTCCATTTCTGATTCGGTTTTTAACGATTCTGAAAAAAAAAAAAACACATTTAATGGGGTCTAGTTGCATGAGTTATTTGGAAATCTTCAATTTGTTGACTGAATAACTCAATGCCCCCTAATTTTTATTGTTTTCAAAATATTCTAAAGATTCTTTAAGGAACTACTGTGTAGATATTTCTGATTTGCTTTTTTAAAAGTGTTTATAATTGTTAGATCTTATCAGATTTTCCTCTCATTATTATTCAGTGTTCCTCTTTTACATAATAAGAATTTTTGTTTTAAAGTCTATTTTGCTTCTCTTAACTTTGCTATATCACTTTGGTAAAGTTTTGCCTTGCTAAATCTTTTCATCTCTTTTATTTTCAAACTTAATATAGTTTTATTCTGCACGTGCCTTATAAAGCAGAATATTGCTAAATTTTGTTTACTCATCTAATAGATGAGTTTAATCCACTTACATTATGATTATTGACATAGTTGGATTCACTCATACATCTTATTTGTGGTTCTGGTTACCAAGCTCATCTTTGCATTTTTACCTTTCTACCTTCTTATATTCTTTTGGTTGGAGTTTTACATTCCTATTTTATGTACTGGTTTTAAAGAGAGAAGTTGTATTTCTCAAGTTTTAATGGTTATCCGTAATTGTTTATATGCATACGTTGGGAGTGTCAGTTTATTATCATCAACATATATTAACTATCAAATGTTATAAAGATATGTATATACATATTTTTCCATTTAATTAAGTTAGCTAAATGTATTTTTTCAATTCTATGGCTGACCACTGTTTGTTATTATCTTCATCTCTCCCCGAGTTCATTTTCCTTCTTGCTGAAGTCAACTTTTAACAGTGCTTTTAATGAGGGTCTGTGAGTGGCAAACTTTTAACCTTCATATGTCTCCAAGTGTCTTGCCAACCAGTGAATAATTTTAATGACGTCTAGGTTGCCAATTATTTTTAGTCAGAGCTTTGAAATATTACTCCATCATTCTGACGTCTGCTATTGTCATCAAAGATGTATGCTAATAGATTGCGACTCCTTTGGAACTTTTTTCTTTAATACTTTCCCAAAACTTTTTATTTTGAAAATTTTCAAACCAGAAGAAAAGTTTCAAGAATAGTAAAATGAATAATCATATACCCTTCACTAAGATCACCAATTCTCAGTTTCAGCACCTCCACTTACTTTACATTTCTGTTCCCTTTCTGGTCCACTGAGATAATTACCTAGTTAAGCCTAGCTACAACTTTTTATAGGGGCCTCCCAGGTGGCACTAGTGGTTAAGAACTCGCCTGCCAATGCAGGTTAGACATAAGAGACGCAGGTTTGATCCCTGGGTCGGGAAGATCCCCTGGAGGAGGGCATGGTAACCTACTCAAGTATTCTTGCCTGGAGAATCTCATGGACTGAGGAGCCTGGAGGGCTAAAGTCCTTAGGGTCACACAGAGTCAGACGCAACTGAAGCAACTTAGCACAGCACAACTTTTTATATTTCTTGCTTTTAATAGTCTATTATTACTATATGTTTGAGGTTGAAAAGTGTCAAAGCATGAACTTACTGTGATATCTTGACACTAACCCCTGAACAAGCTTTTAATATTCCAGCAGACCTTTCCTCCATTCTTCTAAAACCAAGAGATATATTGATATATCCTGCTATTAAAGATATTAAGAAGAAAACTTTAGATCATAAGATGTTCCAATGAAAACACAGGGACTTGTCCATACAATTCTTTATATTACCGAATCGGCTGCAGTTGATTAGAGTTCCTTCGACCGAGCTTTCTCTCTGTCATGTCATAGTGGGTCAACAGTGTCAACAATTTCTCACATGCATAGTGATTGGGCCACTCCATTTTTTCAAGAGTAAACCTCTGTAAATGTAATAAAAAATATAAGCCTTCATTATCTCTTGGCGAACAAAGAGCACTCTCAGGTTTTCTTATCTTTTCCATAAGAGATAGCCAATATTAAAGTTGTGTCAACAAGAAGATTCCCATGATGGGCAGTGAGCCTCCTAAGGAGGTAATATTGCACAATGATTTCAGTGTGAAGGTTCTGGGTCTGAATGCCAGCATATTTCCTAGATGTTGAGTAAATTACTTAATGTCTTTCAGCCTCAGGTTTTCTCTCTGTAAAATACAATCCAGCACACGGATTATGAAGTTAGGGAAGATTACATGCAATGTGCTAAACATAATATCAAATTTTAAATGTTCAATAAATGTTGGCTGCCATTATTATTACTATGGTGGTAGAGCTAAGCAACAAGCAGTTACAATTTATTGAGTGACTGTTTCTCTACTTACTATACTCAGGGTTAATAAAAATAGTCTCATTTAATCTTCAAAGTGACTTCACAAGATAGATAATCTTATTTCTTTTTTTGAGGAAAACACATATCCAGGATTACACAGTAAGTGACAGACCTGTCCAAATTTAAATTTAGATCAATGTGCTTGTAAACTGTACTGTATTCCGTAACAATATGCTTGACCTTTACATTCTCTGGTTATTAGCATCTCTCCCTCAATACAGCCCTGAATACAACACATCTGCACATCGTCTTTAAGGTATCATGTAAAGAACAGTTTAACTGTGATTTGTCTTACGGTCTGTAATATATAGCTACTGTGTGACAAAGGAATGAAAAGTAGATATAAATGCTTGTAAAATACACATGCACTCAATAGCTATCTACTTCAAACTTCCTCTCAGAGCAATCAAAGTGATTATCCCTTCTTATCTTTCTAGTATCCACCCTTACACTGTAAAGTAAGAGTTTATTTTCAGATACCTGAAACAATAATAAATCAGGTCTTTGGTACCTGACTGCCTTCATCAATTTATCCTTGTTCAGAAGGAATTCTTGAGTAACCTAGCAAGAGAAGAGAAAGTAAGAATGGAGACCTTCAACTTTTATAAAAACCTTCTGAGATAAATACATAGTTGAATTATTACTCATTACCTCATGGAATGGGAATCCCTCACAACTGCAAGCTTTTCTGAAAATAAGTTATATACAGGTTACTAATATAATCAGGCAATTTTATATCGAGTCTAAAATCATCACCTCTAATCTTATCTCCTTTACTGAAAAGTGTCTTTGCATAGTATACCAGTTACCAACCTTCTCACTATTATTAAATTATTATTTTCTAAGATGGCCAAATTTTTTAACAGAATCAAGAGAGGGATTTTGTGAAACATTATTCATCTACACATGAGGGGAAGTTATGTGGAAATAATTCAACCAAAGGCATATAAATAGGTCACACAGCAGAAAACAGTGAGTACAAAAGTAGAACCTTACTTCTTAATATTGTTTTCTACTGCATTCAGTTGCCTCTCATGTTCTGTACGGTGCCATTCACAAGGACAACAGTATTCGTAATCATGTGGTTCACAGTATCGATCAGTTTGACATAATTTGCATCCATTATGTTCATGATCCTTAGATGAACCTTTATGGAGACACAAAAAGTATAATTTCCACTGCCTTTTAGAATTATCTTCTATATACCTTTTTTCTTTGACTTACCCAAATTTTCAAAAACAAACACCACCTAGCATAACACCTGGAAGGGTTTCAATACATTTAGATTGAATAGAGTAATAAATACAACAGCAATTCTTAGGATAAACTAAGTTCTTAGCTGTTATCATCACTGACGCTATTTTATTTTTTTGTAAACTACTCTTCTATCTGAAAGTGTTAATTTGTAATATGAAACTGTGCATTTAATCAACGGAAGACTGTGGAGTAAGTGGTAGTTACACACAAGAAGGATATTGTTGGTAAAAAATTATTTAGGCAATAGAATAATTCTTGAAATTAAAAAAAATAAGAATATGAAGGGAATACAGCAGTTATTACCTCTGCTAGTGGCTAGCTCTCAGTTACCTATATAGCTATTTTTAAACTAAGCTTGGAACATAAATAAATTCTGGTTGTAGCCTGGATGTTGGGCCCTAGTGGCCATTAAAAGAAAAGCATGACTACCTTCAATACTGTCTTGAGAATACATGAGAGTTTACATCAGTGATATGACCTGAAACCATCATTCATAAGGCATCAAAAAAATCCCTGCAGAATGGCATCTAATCTAAAAAAACATTTATTTCTTCCATGCTATCATCTATAATTCTTAAATGCCAATGAAAATATATTAAGAAAAACAGATAGAGCAGAATTTCTTTTAAAAGATGAGCTAACATGATCTCCTAATCTTTCCTGAGAGCAAAAGGATTTTTTGACCCAGTACATGTCAGAAACACCTTTTCTTTAAAAAAAAAAAAAAAGACAGTTCTTATATTGCAAAGAGAGAGATGGGTTCTTTATCTATTTATTAGTTCCCTGACCAGGGATTGAACCCATGCCTTTGGCAGTGAGAGCATGGTGTACTAGCAACTGGACTGCCAGGGAATTTCCAGGGACATCATATTTTTAATCAAGACTAATGAAGAGAATCCAAGCTATTTTCAGTAACAGTGAACATGTATTAGAAATTAATGTTAAGTCACTATCTTCACACACAATAAAAATACACCATATAAACATAAGCAAATCACTGATATAAAAACAAAGGGTTTCACTTTCATTTTCCCCTAAGATTTATGAGTACAATTTTTTCTTAAAATGGATTTCTACATTGAAAACATAATTTTAACACTAAATAATTTGATAATGCAGTTTGAAACTACAGTTATCCTATATCTACCACTGATATGGCATTACTTCATTTAGTATGTATTTACTGAGTGTCTACTGTGTGTATGTGACACAACTCCTGACTCTGTGGGTTCCCGATCTGGTAAGGAGTAGGTAAGTAAAAGGTACCAAAGGAACAGAAATGAAACATAGGTATATACTAAACATAGATAGCTAGACAGCAGTGTTCTAGAGGTATCACTCCTTATGTCTGCTTACCTGGATGGGAACACACGGAGCAATGAGCCAGTTTGTTAACGAGTACTGGTTTTGAATTAGAGTAACAAGATTTTTCATTCCATTGATTAAACCTTTAAAAGAAAATGGGTTTTTTTAAAAAACAACAAATACTAAGGTCACCAAACTGCCATGTTCTCAAAGGTCAGGCTATGCTGCTCCTTTCCACTTGCCTATTTATTTTCCCTTTGGCAGTAAAGTTGCTGTCCTAGCCTGGGAACATAAAAAAATTTAAAACTCAGGGGAAGGTTAGTCTAAATTAACAAAAATTAGAATGACAGATTATTATAAGAAAATATAATCTCACTATTTTCAACTGTGAAGACAAACATAAAATATTGCCAAAAGTTCGCCTTTGCTGAAACTGTCTCAATAAGAATGATTTGTAGTTAGCCAAGAGTCATGTTTGCTTGCTTTTCCTTTTTTATTTTATTCTTCACAATTCCCAAATCATTCCTTAACTCATCCCCATGCCAAAGTACACCTTTGCTTTCCTGCTTTGAAAAATAGTAATCGCTGATATTAATAATGAGTTTATTGACGTCTTAGATCTATCATTAGCCTTACAGTGGAAAGAGAGGCATCTTAGGAAAGAGCATGAATATCTGAAATCTTTCTCATGGTCATCCCAATCTTCATTTCTACCACTTGATGCTTCTTTTCACTTATTCACTATCTCATACCTACTGGAGGCCAAGATTATTTTAACTGTCCCAGTGTCCTGGTTAGTTTCCTTCTATTTATTCTGTATTATATTACCATCAATATTCATTTTTTTATAAAACACTGCCCTCACCAAGCAAATATAATTGATAGATTTGCTTTGAAAGCTCAAAACAAAACAACACAGTTTGCAAACTTCAATATACTCTTATCTTAATTTTCCTGAATCCTCAAATGAAGTCAAAGTGTTAGTCACTCAGTCATGTCCAACTCTTTGCAACTCCATTGACTGTGGCCTGCCAGGTTCCTCTCTCCAGAGGATTCTCCAGGCAAGAATACTTCAGTGGGTTGCTATTTCCTTCTCCAGGAAAATCTTCCAGACCCAGGGATCAGATCTTGCTCTACCACATCACAGGTAGATTCTTTACCTTCTGAACTACAGAGAAGCCTGAATCCTCAAATCATATTGTCTAAATCCATTAGAATTTGTGAATATAGAACAAAGGGTAGTGAAGTAAAACTTTTGATCAAGTGTTACTAACTAAATATTTGCAAGATGTCAGGCATTTCATGTATAGAAAAATACAGTATCAAAGTATTTATATAAAAATAATTTTAAACATAAAATTAATTATGTTGGTTTATCTTTACTTGTTGATAAAATAGTCTAAGATAGCTTATGGCAAATGTCCATGGTTATAAATAAACCCATTTGACATCTTACTGCTTGTGTTTGTAGTGAGCTAATAATATTGACGATGCAAAGCATGGCTTAGGACATGTTCTCTTCAGCTTTCTTTGGAAAAACGTCAGAATAAATAAGTGACTGTCAATGAAAATATAGATCAGCTTAAAAATACAAAACCCTTTTTTGGAAAGCCCAATACTTATTGTATACACTATTAAATTCAACAAGACTAGAAAACTAATGTCACAAGCAAAAATAATTTTTAGTTACCTCTGAAGTAAACTTTGCCCTTTCAAAATCTTTATCAGTTTTAATGCTTGCTCTTTTCCAACTCCAGGGACTCCCTTTCAGAAAGTGGGAAAAGAAATTCAAATGTTAATCACTAGGGAACAGATAAAGGGAAGGATGATACATTCATTCAATGTAGGACTGTGCAGCTCAGAGAAGGAGGTAACTCTACGTGTGCAAGATGCATTGTTAGGTATAAATGAAAACTGCAGAAGAGAATACAGTGTGGCTTAGATTTGTAGGTTAAATAGCAATTACAGTGTTAACTTATATAACCAAAAAAGTCAGAGTTACATACAAAAGCACTTACAGTTTATTTTAGGAGAGGGAAGAACAGCATTTTAGAGGAACAGCATTTCATTTTCTATGCTCACTATTTTGATAATATTTTATTTATTTATTTATTTATTTTTTTTGGTTTACAGTTTTTTTTTTTTTTTTAATTTTTTTTTTTTTTTATTATTGTTTTAGCCATACATTGTTATGATATCACCATGGGTTTACATATGCTTCCCCTCCGGGTCCCCCCTCCCTCCTCCCATTTTGATAATATTTTAATTTAACCTAACTATGCAATATTTATAATCAGGAAAAGGCATGTTCTTTGACTATATGAAACATTTAATATTGAAAGATACAGACATCCAATAGAACAAAGAAGAATTCCAAGTTAATTCCTGAAATTAGTAACTTAAGAAAATTAAAACAAACATTTAATTTCCAACACAATATATATACATACATATATATACATATATAAATAATATATATATTATTTATAAATAAATGTATATTCACATGACAATTTCTGGTTTAGATTGAGTCTTCTAGTTCCTATAAAAGTTTATTAATATGCCTTTGTAAGCAATGCTGCTCTTTAGCCAATATGCATCAGGTTAGGCATATCAGTGTTAAAATACTTCCAAACTGGAGTAAACAGTCACTCCCCACATATCCTGAGTGCCTGCTGGCAAAGGGGTCTTATCCCTAATCTGAACTCCCTTCCCAACCCACCTACACTCAGGATTAGGGTAACACATGGCACAATAGAGGGTGCCAGAAGCTTGTTCCATTTCTATAGCCTCTGTCTTTAGTAAACCAGTTACTAGATATTCTGCATATGACCCTTCTTGTATTAGCATTTAATTACATATTAAATTTTTTTCAGCAAATTATGTTATTATAGTAGTGTCTTAAAGATCATTAAGTACAATGATATAAATAGATAGCGATTTTGGTTGCAAAGATATAAAAAATCAAAATAGGCAAGGCTAGTCTATAATGTAATAAATACTGCTATAGCTGAAACTAGTTTTTGTAAGTTCAAGTTTGCAAATTTTTTCTTATATTCAACACTGGGCTGTTTCCAGACTTCATTTATGATACAATTACATATAGGAAATAGGAATCTTCTATTTCATAATGAGAACTACAATAACTATTTTTTGTGTTATTTAACAGCTTTTTTTCCTCCTGTTTTCTTGTTAAAAAAATTGTTGATTTCTCTATTTGGTCACTGGTGACATAGGTTAGAAATCAGAATAAATAATTTTACTATCCTATTACTTTTTCCCTCTCCTATGCTTTAGTGAAATAAAATACATATGTCATCCCTCTTTAGACTTCTCTTAGGGATACAGTCAATAGTATAATGAAGGATTTAATAAGGATACAAAGATGATCAGCAGGGACATAATAATGGGACTATATAAAAATAGTAGGAGCTACAATAGAAATCATTTTGTATTTTAAATATAATATTTATGAATGGGGTTATCATTGTAATACTTAATTCATCCCTCACCTATTATACCTGTCTATCACTGAGTATGTATTGTTATCTTAAGATACAAAATAAAAAGGCTTTCATGAGCAAAACTCAATGCAAGCTAAGAGGCAAAGAGGGATGAATAACTTAGCCCAATAATCATGTTGCCTAGCAACAGTAACAATAACATGGAGCATGTGAACAGTTAGAAAATTACTATGGAGATTCAAAACCAGAACACAGACAAACAGTGATAGAAACTAATATTGGCATGAGACAAGAAAAGAGTAGCTCCTATATTTCTCTAAAAGGACAGTCAAATGTGAATATGAATCTCTTAGAGTAATGGTATATTGAGATTCAAGTTGTAGTACCAGTTATGATTCTATTCTCATTTATAACATTCGGTGTCACAGTGAGAGAGCATTGTAATGCCACTTGAAATGTTGATTATTTTAGTTACTGAATAGTTTATTATACCCATATCTAAATTAGGTCCCTAACTATATATTACCATATTATATTCATATTTATGTAGCATGTAAGGTATCAGAAAAAGCCACTATGAATAGTAAATAAATACAATTTCGGCATACCTTTGGAAGATAATCACAGCCAAGTAGTATTGCCAGCCCAACCAGAGCATCTCTATTCAAGCCTAGTTTACTCTTAATGGATGACATTGTATAACAGTCAACATGTGGGTCCTAGAAGAAAGTATAGATTTAGTTTCATCTTCAGAAAACTAAACAATCAACACTGTAAAACATAATTTGTCAAAGCTGCCTTTAAATATTTATTCCTAAAAGTTTAAAATTATCTTGATCATCAGAACCTTCACATAACCTAACATTTTAGCATCTGGAAATAAAATCAAGTTTCAAAAATAGCTTTAAAAAAATAACTATAGTAGTCATTTTTTTCTTCTTGTTTTTTGGTGTCTACAAAAGTAGATTTTCATCTTACATAATTAAACATAAAATGTACATTATAAAAAGTAAACATTCCCTATAGATGCATCATCTGAAGTAACTATTACTGACAGCTGCCGGGGTCCAGCCCCGGTGGGTCCGGGGGTCTTGAGGGATGAGTGCCGTTGGCGGAAGAACTGAGTTGAGTCGGTGTGTGGTGATAAAGCAGTCTCTCTTTATTGCTGTTAGTTTTGTGAGGTGATGGAGAAGTCTCTCCAAAAGGAGACAGAGAAGTCTCTCACTTTATTTCTGTTAGTTTAGAGTTTTATAGCCAAAAAACATCCCCATAATGTCACAACTATTTTATGCAATCTTTTGTTTTCTGCCTACCATCAACAACTTTAACATTAAGCTCATTTTCCTTGCAAAAGGTCGGATTTCTGCATAATTAGACTTAACAATGGTATGTTTACCATTTGAATGTCTCTAGCATACTTTTTATTTAGCATAATGTGGGCATATATACACTGTCTTACAAGATAGCCTTTTCAGCAAAGATAAAAATCTTGCAACTTATCCAGGAAACATAGGGCTAGAATCTATCTCAAAGAGAGGGGGTTGTAAAAACTCACTTTCCATATCCGAGAGGGAAGAAGGTTGTAAATGGTTACTTTACTTTAAGAATGTATGCATTTCTTTTGTCCCGGGAAAGGTGTGCCTCTCCACTCATCTCTGAATATTCAGAGATTGATAAGGGACATCAAAAAACAGCACACAGGAAGCCTCCTGCTAAATGTTCCCTGACAAGGTGCAACTATGTAGAAGCTAGAAAGAGGGGCTTAAGCTTGAAACTGTTTTATTCTATTAACCTATTTTGGTTTTTACAAGGAAAGAGAAAAGAAGACAAAGAGACAGTTTAGCAGCACTGAAACCCTATTAACCTTACAACTACTAAAAGGAATTTCGATGTCTACACTACCCTAAAGCAATCAGTGTCTCCCACTATGCTGGCCACAGTTATGAGCATTCCTAAGTCCCATTCCAGTCTGGTTTTTTCAAGGAAGGGAGCCTCTTCCATGGAGTGGTCGGGGGAGTGGGATGTGGAAAGGTGACCCAAGTATGAGCCCTTCTGGTGGTGGCTTTGCCATGACCCCCAGAGAACTCTTGGTAAACTCCCCAGTAACTAGTAGGAGGTATGGTAATCTATTTAAATGTCCCTTATTCCTGCCTTCCCGGATCCCCTGAGGGAAAAAAACGTCTGAAGGAATTATCTCAGGATGAATTTTTTCTAACTGGGACTGACCTACTGAGATGAGCTAGTGTTCAGAGCATAATCAGAACTTCCCAAGAAAAATACCAGGAGGGGCCTTGCCTTGGGATGCCCTGAAGGAAAATCCGCATTGCAGTTTCCTTCTCAGTCTCCTGACCTCGTCATCCGAGTGAGGGGGCATCCTGATGGCTCCCGGCAGACAGCCATGCATATTCCTCTAAGAAACTCTTTAACACATATATACAAATGTTTATTTAAAGTAAAAATAAGATTATATAAAAATACTATTTTGCAATATTTCTTGCCCACTAATACATCTGGATATCTTAGTCGCTTCAGTTGTGTCCAACTCTTTGCAACCCTATGGACTGTAGCCCTCCAGGCTCCTCCCTCCATGGGATTCTCCAGGCAAGAATACTGGAGTGGGTTGCCATGCCCTCCTCCAGGGTATCTTACTGACCCAGGGACTGAACCCGCATCTCTCATGTCTCCTGCACTGGCAGGTAGGTTCTTTACTACTAGAGCCACCGAGGCCTTAATGACGGCTTACTATTATACTAGATGGACTCCAAGACAGTTTTTCTTGATGGGGGCACTGGGAGCATTTTCAGAAAGATAACAGAATTTTCTGGCAAATGGTTTAGTTTTCCTGGCTTCAACACATCAAATGTCCATAGTCTCCCTTACTCAATCTTGAACAGTTACAATGAATATGTCCCATGTAGTACCTGCCTCCATGAGAACCATGGCTATATTTAGCCATTCCTTATCAATGGGCATATGGGTTGTTTGCCAAGTTTTTGCAAGTATTGACAATGCTGCAACTACTAATAACATCCTTGTATATCTCTCTTTGCATACTTGGAGGTGTTTTGAGGCTTACGAACAGTGGAAATTCTGGTTCAAGGCAATACATATCATGACATTTTACAATACATAACTGACAATGATTTCACATGAAACCATGTGAAACAAATAAAGTTCACATAAAGTTCACATAAACAAATAAAGGCTGCAGTCAGACACGTGCACACACACAAAAAACATAAGCATTATGTAAACATTTTACATGTTTCAGTTTATCTAATCCTCTAATAATCCCCTTTAAAAAACAGTAGTTTTTAAAACAAATGCTGAAAAACAGAAAGAAAAAATACCTTGGTGTTCATAGTGAAATTCCTATAAACAGTCTGGGCCCCATAAAGGAAAGCGTCTCCATCATTGGTAAGGCAGCCATCCACATAACCACTGGCGTTGAGGTAGGCACACATGGCTTCGGCTTCACCAGCAGCTTGGACCCAGGGAATTCCTAAGCATTCCAGCATATCAAGACACTGAAAAGAAAAAGCAGGTGCAACACATCTAAGAACATTTGCATTGCTGCTTTTTACAGTGTCTAACTTACTGCTATATTACAAATACTAACAGTAGCTATTTAAGTGTGTTTTAAAGGTGGCTCAAATGGTAAAGCGTCTGTATGCAATGCGGGAGGCCTGGGTTCAATCCCTGGGTTGGGAAGATGAATCCCCTGGAGAAGGAAATGGCAAAGAGTTGGACACGACTGACAGACTTCACTTTCAATTTGCTTCCCTTGTGGCTCAGACGGTAAAGCGTCTGTCTACAATGCTGGAGACCTGGGTTCAATCCTTGGGTGGGGAAGATTCCCTGGAGAAGGAAATGGCAACCGACTACAGTACTCTTGCCTGGAAAATCCCATGGACTGAGGAGTCTGGTAGGCTATAGTCCATGGGGTCACAAAGAGTCGGACACGACTGAGTGACTGAACTGACTGAATAACTGAATACTTCAGAGCATTAAGGAATGATTGCTGAACTTTTATGTATATTAATGAATACTGTATTGAGTCATGTTTTTATTTTTTAAGAGCCATATCTTTTAGAGAAAGGTACTAACTCATTAAGAGAAACAATACTATGTCTGGGATTTGCTTCAGAATAATGTGGAAGTAGGGAAGTGAGTGGGAGTACAGGTGAAACAAAACTGCTTGAGTTGATAATTTTTAAAGATTGGTGATGGGTTACTTTTGTATTTATTTAAAATTTTCTGTAATGAAAAGCTAAAAATTTTGATGTCAATTAAAAAGTAATCTATATCCAATTAAAATTAATTTAAAAATTATTTTTAAAGTAATGAATATTCAATTTTCACTGTTCAGTGTTATCTCAAGAGTTTGGAAATATATTTAAACTATAATAATTAATCACATTAACATTTACATCTGTAAAACTATAGCAATCCTTTTCACATGATGACCATCCCATTATGAGCTCTTTCAAAGAAGTTGCAAGCACACAATTTTGGCTTGAGAACTTTTTATCACTTCCCCTGTACAATGAAACTCTCTTATTGTGGGAAACCACACAGGGGCTGGTTGTTGGAGTGCTCCAGGAAAGTCACAAGTCTGCGTAGGATGTTTATTATCAATTTGCTGATGTATAAATAATCTGCTGTAGCTTTCTGTGGGTTATGAATTTAACTCTGTTGAGTATCTTACAGTTCAGCTTTACAATCAGCGCATTCTTTTTTGTAATATGTCACACTTTCATTCTATCACTGGGGAATACCAGGTGGGGTGAGGAAAAGTGGCTATTTACTCGTCATTTCTAGAGGGACAGAATACATATCTCTTCTGTTTTAACTGATTGTTTACATGTTATATTATGTAATAAAAAACCTCTGCCAGATGTTGCCCAAGGTGGACAAGGTTCAGAAGTACTTTGTCAAAAAAAGGTACTTTTCAGCACTCATGCTGTTTCAACCTTAGGGAGACAGACTTGTTACAGGTGCTGCTCAACTGAAACATAGTTGTTTCTTCCTTATCCCTAGATAAAAAGTATCCTTTCATAAAAAATACCAAGAGTTTAAGTTCCAGATTCTTGTGCATGTCCTCCTAACTCTTTTCAAAAGCTAGCACAGAATTTGTGGTGAGGTTGGCTGGAATCTTCCCTGCCTGAAGTCTCTATGATGTGGGGCAGAGGTTGTTTTGGAGGACTAATTTGTGCTTTTCATGCATGCAACTAAAAATTGCAGTAGATTAGGAGAACATAAGGCCTAGTAACAGACTGTACAGAAATATGATAACGATTAATGGGCAGGCACCACTGAACTAACATAAAATGTCTAAGAACATCACAATTGGTGAAATACAGAAATAAAAATATAGAAGCGTTTTCTCAAAAAGACAAACACCTTTCGCTTTATATTGGGTATTTAATGCCTTCAGTATGTGAACCATAGATATTTCTAGGAACTGATTATATAATAATTAGAATCCAGTACAGATATTTTCAATTACTGATAGTTATTAAGATGAAATGATCACTAACTGAGAATTACTTTTTTTAATCACATGAAAATAAAAAATAGAAAAAAATACAAAACTGGAGAAAAATGCTTATTAATTTGTACAATATCTTTTAAAAGAAATTAAAATTTTAACCAACATTTAAGAAGAAAAACAGGGATATGAACTCAAAGCAAATATCATAAAAGGTTTATATCCTTAGCCTATAAAGAAATTGAACAAAATAAAAAGTAAAATCTCAAAAAGGTTAAGTGGGAAAAGGATATGATGGTCATTACTTACAGAAGGACTAAAACTAACTTAATGTTTAACCTCACCATTAAAAGAATACGACATATAAGTATGTAGTATATGTATTTATATGTATTATATAAACCAAGAAATGTCTTTGACTTTGCATACTATATAGTACAAAGATAAACCTAATATCCAAAGATCTTGTGGATGCACTGAAATTGCTTATCTCATATCTGTATTGATAGGAAGTAGTTGGCAAGAGTTATAAAATCCTTCCTAAACTTAGGTCTATCAAGCCCACTTTGGGTAATTCTATTTTCAAATCACAAGAAAAAGCTATGTTTACAAAAAAATGTTTCTCAAGATTTCATGTATAATAGAGAAGAACTGAAAAGCAAACAATATACAATATACAATCATGGGGAATGATTTCAAGTACAACCATTACAAGTAATAATTCTGAATAGAATATGGTAACAGGGAAATACAGGTATGCTATATTAAGAGAAAAGTTCAAGGTAAAAATTAATTGTGCATGATTATGGCAACTTGAAAAACTAAACACATTTAAAAAGATACAAAACAGTTATAGCTTCCTATTGTTTTACTTACATACTTTATCTTATTATAGATTTATCTTTTTTAAGATATATAATATATTGTAACAGATAAATATATTAAAAAAATAACTTTTTATAATTAAAAAGCCCTGAGGGAAGCCAAATCAAATTCTATCTATCAACTATCATTAATCCTGAATGAGTCAAGTATGAATTAATGAGACTGCTATTCTGGGAATTTGTTAAGTGCTGAAGGTTTCATAAAACATAACATATTAAGTCTCAATTATGTACTAGTTGCTTTAGATATATTTATATTTTCTCTAATTTTCACTATAACCCTATAAAGTATTACTACCCTCATTTTACAGAGTAGGAAATGAGGCAAAGATAGGTTAAACATCTTGCCCCTAGAGTTTCTAGATGTCAGAATTGGAACTTGAACACGTGTGAGTTTCACTCCAAAGCATAACCTCTCTTCTCTATTCATATTAGCCTTTTAGTGAAGACAGTAGGTATTAAAGATATTAACCAACAAAGTTTATTACAGTAAAATATACTCTATAATTCAAATCAGAATTATTGAATCAGGCCTGAATGCTTACCTCCTTTAAGACTGACTTAAAATGTGATCTTCCTGTTTTCTGAGACCATGTTTTTCCAGAAGGTCCATACCAGATCTGATTCCTCTTACTGATGACATCAGCTTTCAGGTGCGGGGGTTCCCCTTCCATAACGAACACCAGCTTTACATCCATTAGCGTTAAATATGAGATACGAAAAAATAGGTTTCTGAAATAGAAAAAGTTAATGATACTTTAATCATCATATATGAATAGCAGAAGTCAACACTGCAGGATGACATAATGGCAAAGACACTAGTATCAAAAATGTTACATGCAATAATGTCTTATGATTTTAAGTAGGCTGAACTGAGAAACCACTGCTTGTTTTTTAGCAAAGGTGATTTATGATTATTCTAGTTGCTATGTGGAAAATGGTTTGGAGGAAGAGGAGGCCAAGAGAAGAGGGAGGGAAGCTAGGGAAAACTTCATCTCAACAGGGCAGATAAGAGATGCTGCCATACACTGAGGTAGTGCTTCTGGAGAGAAGTTTGTGACTGCGACATATATTCTGGAAGGGGAACTGGCAAGACTTCAGATAGATTGGATATGGGGAGAGATAAAGCGGAGGGAGAATGGCTCCCCAATTCCTGCCTTTTAGTCACTGAAACATCGTAGGGGATATGTTAAATAGGCAGGCAGGTATATGAGTCTGAAGCTTCAAGGGTATGAGGTACAAATTTGTGAGTCACCAGTATGAGGTGGCTCAGTGGTAAAGAATCTGCCTGTCAATGCAAGAGATATGTGTTCAATCCCCGGGTCAAGAAGATCTCTTGAAAGAGGAAATGGCAACCTATTGCAGTATTCTTGACAGGAAAATTCCATGGACAGAGGAGCCTGGTGGGCTATGGTCCACAGGGTTACAAAGAGTTGGACACAACTGACTGACTGAGCAGGCATGCACACAATATGGAGATAGCAGATGTGGGCATGTTAATACATTTTAAAATCTTAAAATGCAAAACAGCAGCAACAAAATAAATGAAGTGGAAACAAAACCAAGAAGTCCACTGGTTATGCAATCACCCATCTATAATCTGAGAATGTTTACTCTACCTGAGGTGGGGCTTCATGACTGTCCCAATCATTTTTTTGACCGTCTGTGCTTCACACACCCAGAGACTCAGATCAACCGCAATGGTTTTCCCACTGAGACTGTGCAAGTGGACGTGTTGTTTAACAGGCTCCAAAATTTGCCACAAGTCATTTACTCCCATCCTGGTGGTTATCTGCTGTTATTTGAAACAAACTTTTCACAATATTGTTAAAAGACATAGAAGCTAAGAACAAAAATTCAGACTGTATTTTGAGCTAGTTGGGGGTGATTTGTAAATGGTATTCTCATTTCTTTTACTGGTCAGCTCTTCAGGATGAATCAAGAATACCTGAAACATTAAAAATTGTAGGAATACACTTAGTGGCTACAAAAATACTAATGCAGCAGCTGAAAACTTATTAACAGAATACAGCATGCTGAATTTGTCCTTAAAATCCACTCATGTTACCCAATATGTTTCTCTGTATTACTGAAAAATAAAGTTACTTTAAAATTTAAAGTCACCAAATGTCAATGATCGACCCTCTTCATTCTTTCCCATGCCACCTGTAGCAGTGGCTGAGAATAAAATTTTTCACATGGTCACATTAATATTGCATGAAATCTGGAAAATAAAAGGAAAAATTACCCCCATCCCAAAGGGCGGTAATTGGCTTTGCTCCAGTGAATAATAAGAGCTAACAAATGCAGAGAAAATCAAAGGATCTGGTAATGTGTATTTGTCTTCTTGAGAATTCACTCCTCGATTTACATACCTAAAGAGAGAATAGGACTAGTCCTCTATTATAATCAGAAAAAAACAAAAAGACAAAAACAAGGAAGAATGCAAACAAACAAAAAAGAAAAACACAGGGTTAATGAAGGAAAACTCTGACAGAGAAGTGGGGGGAGATATAATATGAAGAATTGAAGGAAACCATAATTATTTTTTTAAAAAGAGCATTGGCTTTTTAAATTACAACATCACACGTTCATTATGGGAAAATAAAACATCTCGTTAAAGAAAAATATTTTAAAATCACCTATAGTCCCATTTGGGCTTTCCTGGTGCCTTAGCAGTAAAGACTCTGTCTGTAATGCAAGAGATGCAGGTTTGATTCCTGGGTTAGGACAAATCCCTGGAGGAGGGCATAGCAACCAATCCAGTATTTTTGCCTGGGAAATCTCATGGACAGAGGCGCCTGTAGGGCAGGCTGCATGCAGTCCATGGGGTTGCAAAGAGTTGGACATGACTAAAGTGACTGAGTACAGGAGCAGTTTCACTATTCAAAAAAAACTAATGTTAAGTTTTTTTCTATGTACATGACATTTTAGAAACCAAATTGGCTTAAGCTCTGCTATCGTAATCTGTTTTGGTATTTTCTATATGCAAGTTTTTCTTTATTAAACATCTATAGCTGTTTTTCTTTTCCTTTGTTATTATTTGATAAAAACTATTATGTAGCATTTGAAGATTCAGTCTGACTATATAACAGATCAGTTCAGTTCAGCTGCTCAGTTGTGTCCAACTCTTTGCGACCCCATGGTCTGCAGCACAGGAGGCTTCCCTGTCCATCACCAACTCCCAGAGCTGGTTCAAACTAATGTCCATTGAGTCAGTGATGCTATCCAACCATCTCATCCTCTGTTATCCCCTTCTCCTCCTGCCTTCAATCTTTCCCAGCACCATCAGGGCCTTTCCCAATGAGTCAGTTCTTTGCATCAGGTGGCCAAAGTATGGGAGCTTCAGCCTCAGTCCTTCCAATGAATATTCAGGACTGATTTCCTTTAGGATTGACTGGTTGGATCTCCTTGCAATCCAAGGGATTTTCAGGAGTCTTCTCCAGCACCACAGTTCAAAAGCATCAATTCTTTAGCAATTAGCTTTCTTTACAGTCCAACTCTCATACCCATACATGACTACTGGAAAAACCATAGCTTGGACTAGATAGATATATAACAGATATCTTCTGAGTAATGACCTTAAAATTCATTCTAAAAACACATGAAAGGATACAAAAACATATTAAGACAAAAAACTATCATCATAATGTAAAACCATTCTAAATTAAATGTAACCGTGCTGTCTGCTCCTTTAACAGAGTTTATAGTAAAGTAAATGCTCTCAAACTGTACATGACTGCAAAGAAAATAAAACGCTGGAATCATGGCTGTCCTTCTTTGAGATTTTCTGAATCTTAATTTTAAATGTGGCCAGTGTTACTACAAGTAGTATTTTTGTGCACTCATTTTTATGAAGAGCTGCACAAACATTTGCTCCTATGTCACTTTAGAAGGAATATTATAGATTTAGAGAAGAAAGCATTAGCTAATGGCGGTTCCAGTGCTCATATTGTCGATTTCACAAGAAGGCCACAGACTGAATGTGGGTGACATTGTGGCAGATGCAGAATCAAGGTTGTCTTGCCTAAATATTAAGCAACGAAATATGGATGTAGTCATATTTCAATTAAATAGGTGGTCAATAAAAAGCAACGTTCTACAACTTTATGAGTGCATGAGTATCAAACATGACTTCAGTATGGCTCTTTTAGGGATGAGAGTCACATCTTCTGGTTTCTTGCAGAACACCTAAGAATGAGTCATGTGGTCTCACGCAAGATGCATCTTTTCCCCAGCCCTTCCAGACCTAAAGCTCACTCCTTCCAACCACGGCTCTAACGTTTCACTACATAGGTTGACTGTACATATATAAATGGACAGTAACGAATGAAGGGTGTTGGGTGTCACATAGTGCAGTGTTGTTTGTCATGGCACACACAAACACACATTATGTATAGGACTGTAATGTAAACTGTACTCCTTTGGTTAGGCTGCACAGGGATCTTAGTTCCCCAACACAGGCCCCCTGCAATGGAAGCCCATAGTCCTAACCACTGGACTGTCAGGGAATTCCCTTCCCCAAGTTATTGATAAAGAAAATTAAATCTTCTACTTTGGTGATCGACAGAGAAGCCTAGCATGCTGTAGTCCATGGGGTCACATAGAGTCAGACACAACTGAGCGACTGAACTGAGCTGACAATAGGCATCTAATTCTTGATTCCACCATCTCTCCTCAAAACTGTCTACCCTTAGTCATTCCCAAATACTTAGCTGCTTAGGCCAAAAACCTAGCAGTTATTCTTGATTGTTCTCTTTACTAACAGCAACTTGATTAGCAAGTCCCTTGTCTCCAAGTTCATGTCAGTTCAGTCGACTCCATGAACCGCAGCACACCAGGCCTCCCTGTCCATCACTGACTCCCAGAGTCCACCCAAACCCATGTCCATTGAGTCGGTGATGCCATCCAACCATTTCATCCTCTATCATTCCCATCTCAGGCCCTCAATCTTTCCCAGTATCAAACACATCCTAAATCTCCATTTCCAAAGAAAACTCCCTTAGTTCTTCCTACAGTCTCGTATCTGGCCTCCCTGCTTCCACTTTTTATTACCCCTTCTCCTACACAATCATTAGAAGCTACACATAGAAGCCATTCCATTCTTTGTCCCTTTCTTGGCACCAACTCTGCCTCTGAAGTGGTATTAAGTAGCAGTGGTAAGACTGGAAAGCATTTAAAGTTCCAAAAAGGGACAGCATGCAACAATTTTTAAGATATCCAAGTACAACTACACTTAAAGATAGAACTGATGGTTCTTACATGAGGTCATGATCAACCTGAAAAGGTTACTTGAAAACAGCTCAGCATTAAAGTAAAATTTTCGTAGCAAACTCACCCTAAACTGTGTATAATTTTACGTTCCATTTTTATTTAGAGAGTGAAATTTGAAATTTTTTGTGGTGTAGGATTTGATAGTCTCTACTCATATTTTATAACATAATGTTTTCATTTACAGCAATCTGCTCATACAATCAACGTATATTATTTATATAAAAAGAATCTCCTAAAATACTCATAATTCTTAATAATTAATATGAAGCAAGAACACTTATGTGAATAAGAAAGCCAGAGAAACCCATAGCAAATAATTTTATAGTCTTACTAGTGGCTTCAATTTATTTGCTTTAGACAAAGAGCACTGGACTTGGGATAGAAAACCTAGAATTTGATCTTGGATATATATTAACTATATGTGTAACTTTGGGAAGACATTTAACCCATCTACAAAATGAGAGGTGTTAAAGCAGATGAATTACAAGATTCTGACATTCTTTGAACCTCATCATCAATTTTGATAGCCTGGTATTTAAACTCTATTTCAGATTATTATCACTTGGTAGAAAGAACATGAATTTCTAGTTTAAAGAAAGAGCTTAAGAATCCCCTTCAGAGTAAAACAAAACCAAATCCTTTGATGTAACCATATGGTGCCCATAAATCAGTTTATGCTCCTAAAACTTCCTTAAAAGCTAATAAGCTTTTATTGGTTAATTATAAAACTGAATGAGGTGAGAAAAGCACAGAACCTTGCTAATTCCACTAATGAATCAAATTTAAAGAACACAAAAAGAGGTCAATGGTTTTATTTATGCAAAAAGTAATATTTTATTAAACGAACAGTTTCCCAATTTTATTTTAGGCAAAAACATTAGAAATCTTTTTTAACAATAAAGCAGGAAATACTTTTAATTTCCCAATTCTCACATAGATAACTGTATTTTCATATAGTTTGGTAAACTGTATAAAATTTATTTCAGTACAGGATTATACTGTATAAGATATACCACATAATTTCACTAATTAATGCTATGTTTATTATTTCTTGTTTTATTTTCAACTGAATTTAGCCTAAACTTTGAAGCATAATATAACCCAGCGTTAAAGTACAATATAACTCAGGCTTAACTTGCTAATTGCTCAGTCACTACTCAGTCGTGTCTGACTCTTTGTGACCCCATGGACTGCAGCCAGGCTCCTCTGTCCATGGGATTTTCCAGGCAAGAATACTGGAGTAGGTTGCCATTTCCTTCTCCAGGAGATCTTTCCAACCCAGGGATTGAACCCAAATCTCCTGAGGCTCCTGCACTGGCAGGTGGATTCTCTACCACTGCGCCATCCATAATACCACAGTATATGTTTTTGAAGGCAGCTTTTACTGAAAATCATGGCTTTACTACAGACAATTAGATAATGTCAAAACAGAAATAAAAAAGAGTATTATTAAGTTAGGCATGCAACCAACTCCAATGGCAGAAGATAGGGGTGGGAAATGAATGATGAGGGCATTTCAAAGTCAGAATAATGTTGTAAAAGCATTTCTAGATATACAATGTCCAACACAGGCAGGGCCTTGGCTACTAAATGTTAACATTTTGGGGCCAGAGATTTTCAACTCTATTATAAGAAGTTTCAGTAGAAACCTCTTCTATATTAAAGAAGAAATGAGTGGGCAAAATATGTTTCCTTGAAATGCATCAATTCCAAACAGCAAGCAATGCTTTTTTCTCTCTTTTTATTCTGCAGGCAGTAAAGCCCGTATTAAATCGAAGGTTTAATTTCCCTTGGAACACTGAATATACAGGCCTGATGATCCTGATTCCGTAACTGTCACTCCATTATGATTTAGAGAGATCATAATCATCTCACCTCCTTGATAACCCGGTCAAAGGAAGATGAAACTTCTTTCTGTACATTTCCAGATCCTGACTCCTAGTGAAAGATCAAGCCCTGC
This sequence comes from Antilocapra americana, assembly GCA_007570785.1. Lineage (NCBI taxonomy): Eukaryota > Metazoa > Chordata > Mammalia > Artiodactyla > Antilocapridae > Antilocapra > Antilocapra americana. Next base: position 2,511,016 of record ML660778.1, read on the forward strand.
ATTTAAGGACTGTGATTAGGTGAGCTTAGACATAAAAAGGGAATTTCAACAATGAGACAAGTACAGGCACAGAAGTAAGGCTAGAGAACTAGAGGAAGAGGAGTATACAGATCTGAAGTAGGCAGCTTACCTAGTGTAGGGAATCAAGGAAGGCTTCCTAAAGGAAGTGACAGCTAAGCAGAGACCTCCTGTGTTTCCCATCTCTTACCAATAAGGACCACTTCGGCCGGAGGCTGTAGAGTTTTCATCTATTTTGACTATGTCATATGTGTGTCATGGCAAGGACTAGGATGGGAGCATATATTTGATTATCTTTATAAGTAAAGAGGTAGGAATTTTTTTTATTGGAGACCTGAAGTTTGACATCAGTTTCTTTGGGGATGTTCTGAGTTACCGGTAAATATCTTTTTTCCATCTAGAAAGGAAGTGTTGGAATATAGAAAGTGGATTACATCGGTAGATTAGCATGTCACCCGAAGAGTTGTGTAAAGACAGAAGCGGAAAGTAAAGCACTGAAAGCTAAGCCAAGGAATTTACACTTTCTTTAGTTCCGATGTTTAGAGAGGGTTTATAATGTAAACCCGGCACGAGCTGGGTGGGGGTGGGTGCGGGAAAAGATTGTATACATAAACAACCACAAAGCCTTAAGGTAGTTGCTACGAGGGAAGTTATTTTCAGAGTTTACATTGAAAAGGAGGAACACCCAAGTGTGCCCAAAGGGTGAAGGAGAAAGGATGGCCTCGCACCAGGCGTGGGACTCTGTCCCACGGGGCCCGGGCGAGACCCTTCAGGACCCAGGATCTCCGCTCTGCGCTTAGCGGCGGCGGACATCTGCCCCGCGGGGGCGAGCCGCGGATCGGGGAGACCCCGGGGTCGGAGAGCCGGGGCCCGGCAGGAGGTTCGGGCCGCGGTCCTACTGGACCTAGAGAGAACCGCGGGCGGTTCAGGGCCGGGCGCGACAGGGACGCGAACATAGAGCTCACCCACAACCAGCTGGCAATCGCCCGCAGATTGCAAAGGAGCGGGTAGAGGCCTGGGAGGGGGCTCTCTCCACAGACCCGCGCGGGACTTACCCGGAGAGCTCTGCTTCCTTGGTTTTTGAAAGACGCCCTTCTGAAATTTACCAGTTTGGTTTAAATTCTAATTACTACTGCCTCCAAGTTTCTAAATGTTCCTCTACTCAAAAAAAAAAAAGAAAGAAAGAAAGAAAGAAAAGAAAACGAAAACTTCCTCTTCCCCTCTCCAAGCAAAGCCTAGAATTCGGGGGCTTAGCACTCCAGGCCCGGGAGGCTTCCCGGAAACCACTTGAATCCGGCGCCTCAGCCTTCCGGCTCCGCCTCTTCCGGGAAGTGACTTCCGCCTTTCCGCGACCGCTGCCGCACACTCCGCGGCGGCGCCCAGCCAGTCGCTGTACGCATGCGCGGAACTGTCGCCGCCGTCGGGGTTCCAGGGTGGTTTTCTTTCTCCCCGCTTTCAGTTAGGCAACTCACCCGTCCCGCCCTCCTCCGTGCGTCCCACAGTCGCAGAGCCCCGGCGCTCCTTCCAGCATCCCCCAACCCGCGTCCGCCGAGGGGGCACTTCCGGCCCCGCCTCCCAGACTCCAGTGGCGCGAAAACGCCGCAGCGCGCACGCGCGGGCGGAGTCCCCGCGGCCGGAGGGGGGCGGGGCGCAGGCGCGGAGCGTCCCGAGGTGGGCGCCGGGGGCGGCAGGGCTCCTGCCTTCTCCCGCGGTGGGCGCGCGGTGTCTCGCGGACCAACGGCTGCCGGGCAGACGGCGAGAATCCACTAACGTGGCTTTGGCGTCCTGTGCCGCGGCGGCAGCCCCGCCGATCGGGGGTTCCTTGGGGGAGACTTCGACTTGCTGGAGGTAGGCTGAGGGCGCGCTCCGTCGCTCTCTCTTGCTTCGGATCCTCCCATGGCCGGCGCCCTCAGCCCACCCGGTGGCGGCCGGGTCGGTGGAGCCGCGGCGGTGCCCAGGGCGCGCGGGTCAACGGCCGGCGGGGATCTCCGCGCCCTCTCCGCCGGCGGCGCGGGTCCCTTCAGCCGCAGGAAACTTGCCGGTGTCCGCCGGGCCCCTCCCTCGGTCGGCTCTGGCGGCGGTGCTTGAAAAATCCCGTCTCCGGCTAAGCCTGCGGGAACCTGGCGCCCGGCCCCGAACGGCTCCCTTTAGGCTTTGATGAGTGGTTTGAGGGGGAGAAGAGTCAGGGGGGTGAGTTTGGGTTCGGGAATTGGGTTCTTATCACCCCCTCTGATGACCCCCTCCAAGTAACAACTTAACTACATTTGAGAGATATGTGTAAATATCCCCGAAGGTGGCTTTGTTGCTAAATGCCAGTTTCAGGAGAACGCGAAACTGTTACCTAGAAAAAATTGTGACGTTTGGAGGCTTTATTTTATGAGGGCATGTCTTTGCCCCTGATTTTCTTGTGGGGAGAAATTGGAGAAGAATCAGTACTGGGAATTCCAGAACACAGAGCTCAAGGGTGGAGGAAGGGCTGCAGGACACTTTGGGGCGTAAGAGGATGCTGTGCTAATTCCTAGGGGAGCAAATATTTGGTGGTGAAACCCTGAACACGGAACTTAGGTGAGGGCTTGCTACTCTGTATATGTCGTGAGTTTGAAACGGAGTGTTCTAAATACAAGCTATTCTGGAATACATTCAAAAGAAGAAAAAGTCCAAATTTCCGCACTTTTAGATGGCTGCTGTGTAGTCTTTTAAAATACTCTCTAGCTTATGCATTGGCTTGGAGATAGTGCCATGGGTGTATATGGGTGGTAAGGAAGCATGTTAGAAATGCTTAGATTCACTTTATCTCCTTTTACTGTGTGAAATATGCAGAGTAATTATTTCCTATAGGAATGTGTGTTTACAGTTTTCTGCTTTTTTTTCGCCTTGAATGCCAGTAAGTACAAAGAAGTTTGGAGATTACCAGAATATTGCTTTTTACATAGTTTAGTATAAGAACCAGTGTTGTGTGACCCTGAACAGGTTGGTACCACCTCTGTAAATTTTAGTTTCTATTCTGTAATTGGGCTTCCCCAGTGCCGTCTGATGGTAAAGAATCTGCCTGCAATGCAGGCAGCCTGGGTTCGGTCCCCCTGGGTTGAAAAGATTCCCTAGAGAAGGAAATGGCAACCCACTCCAGTATTCTTGCCTGGAGAATCCTATGGACAGAGGAGCCTGGTTTTTTATTTTACTGACTTTATTTTACTGAGTGTCTGGATGTAGAATTTTGTATAAAACCTACCTAAATCTTGATGATCATTTTTAGATCTAAGTTAGGAAAATTAGTCAAAGATATACTTGGTTTACTTTCAGGAATTGAGGCTTAGCTGATAAAGAACCCACCTGCCAATGCAGGAGACTTGAGACGTGGGTTCATTTCCTGCATCCTGAAGATCCCCTGGAGAAGGAAGTGGCAACCCACTCCAATATTCTTGCCTGAAAAATTCCATGGACAAAGGAGCCTGGCGGGCCACATTCCATGGAGTCACAAAGAGTCACACAACTGAGTGTGCACACACGCAGATCATTATGTTTAAGGCATAATTAAACATCCCAGTTAAATATGTAGATATACATACGTAAGTCCAGATGACTGAGGGTCAAGTGTAGACACTTAATGTTAGTATTTTTTATTCACTAGCTAATGAGATACATCTTACTAGTTTTCCTGGTGACCAAATTCAAAATAGTTTCTGTGACTTTCTTAGCACCACTGCCAAATCTACATCTTTGTTATTGTCTTGAAGCTGAGTCTTGTCCTATTCTTTTGTGACTTCATGGACTAGTCCGCCAGGCATCTCTGTCCATCGGGTTTTCCAGGCAAGAATACTGGAGTGGGTTGCCACTTCCTTCTCCAGGGGATCTTCCCAACCCAGGGATCAAACCTGTGTCGATTGCATTGGCAGGTGAATTCTTTACCACTGAGCCACCTGGGAAGTCTCTACTAGAATCTACCTCTATTATTTGCTGCCTGTTGGCCTATGCATCTCAATTTCCTAGAAGCACTTCAAACTCAATGTTTTCAAGCAAAAGGAATGAATCATTTATATTCCCTCCTTTCCAAACCTACTTAGTCTACTGATAATAGCATTTACTGTTAAGAGTAAAGATTGATTCTGAAAATTAAACACAAGATAAAATTTTGTACAGCAAGCCCAACATTAGAGGGACATATCACATTAGAATCCTTTTGGTAGTTTTATACATTACCAAAGGATGAACAAGATGAACAGACAGTTTCACTTCCTATAAATAGACAAACTCAGTTAAACTCAGTTCATACCAGGAGGAACCTGGACATTAAAGAAGTTTGATTTGGGGTTTTAACAACCTGGGTTTGGATCTAGGCTCTGCTAAGATATAGCTACATAAGTTTGGGTATCTTTTAAATGAGCCTCAGTATCCCCTTTTGTAAAGTAAGGGATCACGTATAAGGATGTTGAGGATTAAAAGATTTGTACCTCTTAATCCCCTTCACTTATTTCACTCCCCTGCTTCCCTCCTCCCCCTTTCTGGCAGTTATCCATTTGTCCTCTGTATCGGAGTCTGTTTTCATTTTGTTTGTTTCTTTTGATTTTTAGATTTAACATAAAAATGAGGTCATATGAGTATTTATTCTCCTCTGTCTAAGTTATTTCATATAGAATAATACCCTTTGGGGCTTTCCAGGTGGCTCACTGGTAAAGAATCCACCTGCCAATGCAGGAGATTGGAGTTTGATCCCTGGGGTGGGGAGACCCTGTGGAGATGGAAATGGCTACCCACTCCAATATTCTTGGCTGGGAAATCCTATGGTCAGAGGAGCCTGGTGAACTACCATCCATGGGGTCAAAAACGATTCAAACATGACTTAGTGACTAAACAACAGCAGCAATCAATACCTATGTTGCTGCAAATGGCAAGAATTCTTTTTTAACAGTTGTATAATATTCCATTGTGTGTATGTGTTTTGTTGTTGTTCAGTCACTAAGTCCTATCTGACTCTTTGCAGTCCTGTGTCTGCAGCACTCCAAGGGTGCAGGCTTCCCTGCTCTTCACCATCTCCTGGAGTTTGCTCGAACTCTCGTCTGTTAAGTTAGTGATGCCATCCAACAATTTCATCCTCTGTTGTCCCCTTCTCCTCCTGCTGCCCTCAGTCTTTCCCAGCATCAGGATCTTTTCCATTGAGTTAGGTCTTCGCATCAGGTGGCCAAAATATTGGAACTTCAGCTTTAGCATCAGACCTTCCAGTGAATATTCAGGACTGATTTCCTTTAGGATTGACTGATTTGATCTCCTTACAGTCCAAGGAACTCTTGGGAGTCTTCTCTAGCACCACAGTTCAAAAGCATCAATTCTTTACAGTGCAGCTCTCACATCTGTACATGACTACTGGAAAACCAGTCTGTTGTTCCATGTCCAGTTCTCACTGTTGCTTCCTGATCTGCATACAGGTTTCTCAAGAGACAGGTCAGATGGTCTGGTATTCCCATCTCTTTGAGAATTTTCCACAGTTTATTGTGATCCACACAGTCAAAGGCTTTGGCATAGTCAATAAGGCAGAAATAGATGTTTTTTTTAGAACTCTCTTGCTTTTTCGATGATCATGTAACAACAGACTGGTTCCAAATAGGAAAAGGAGTACATCAAGGCTGTATATTGTCACCTTGCTTATTTAACTTGTATGCAGAGTACATCATGAGAAACGCTGGGCTGGAAGAAGCACAAACTGGAACCAAAATTGCTGGGAGAAATAGCAATAACCTCAGATATGGAGATGACACCACCCTTATGGCAGAAAGTGAAGAGGAACTAAAAAGCCTCTAGTGAGAGTGAAAGAGGAGCGTGAAAAAGTTGCCTTAAAGCTCAACATTCAGAAAACTAAGATCACGGCATCTGGTCCCATCATTTCATGGGAAATAGACGGGGAAACAGTGTCAAACTTTATTTTTTTGGGCTCCAAAATCACTGTGGGTGGTGATTACAGCCATGAAATTAAAAGACGCTCCTTGGAAGGAAAGTTATGACCAACCTAGATAGCATATTTAAAAGCAGACACATTACTTTACCAACAAAGGTCCGTCTAGTCAAGGCTATGGTTTTTCCAATGGTCATGTATGGATGTGAGAGTTGGATGGTGAAGAAAGCTGAACACCGAAAAATTGATGCTTTTGAACTGTGGTGTTGGAGAAGACTCTTGAGAGTCCCTTGGACTGCAAGGAGATCCAACAAGTCCATCCTAAAGGAGATCAGTCCTGGGTGTTCATTGGAAGGACTGATGTTGAAGCTGAAGCTCCAGTACTTTGGCCATCTTATGTAAAGAGTTGACTCATTGGAAAATACCCTAATGCTGGGAAGGATTGGGGCAGGAGAAGAAGGGGATGACAGAGGATGAGGTGGCTGAATGGCATCACTGACTTGATGGACATGGGTTTGGGTAGACTCCGGGAGTTGGTAATGGACAGGGAGGCCTGGTGTGCTGCAGTTCATGGGGTCGCAAAGAGTTGGACACGACTGAGCGACTGAACTGAACTGGAAAACCATAGCTTTGACTATACGGACCTTTATTAGCAAACTGATGTCTCTGAATTTTATCACACTGTCTAGATTTGTCATAGCTTTCCTTCCAACAAGCAATCTTTTAATTTCATGGCTGCAGTCACTATCCGCTGTGATTTTGTAGCCCAGGATAATAAAATCTGCCACTGTTTCACTTTTCCCCATGTATTTGCCATGAAGTGATGGGAGAAGATGCCATTTTTGAACTTTGAGTTTTAAGCCACCTTTTTCACTCTCCACTTTCTTCCTCATTGGAGGCTGTTTATTTCCTCTTTGCTTTCTGCCATTAGAATGGTATCATTTGCATATCTGAGGTTTTTGATATTTCTCCCAGCAATCTTGATTCCAGCTTGTAATTCATCAAGTCTGGCATTTCATGTGGTGTACTCTGCATATAAGTTAAATAAGCAGGGTAACAAGATACAGCGTTGACATTCCTGTCTGTTGTTCCATGTCTGGTTCTAACTGTTGCTTCTTGACCTGCATACAGGTTTCTCAGGAGTCAGGTAAGGTGGTCTGGTATTCCATCGCTTTTAAGAATTTTCCAGTTTGTTGTAATCCACACAATCAAAGGCTTTAGCATAGTCAGTGAAGCAAAAGTTAATGTTTTTCTGGAATTCTCTTGCTTTTTCTATGATCCATGGATGTTGGATATGTATGTGTATCGTGTCTTTATCCATTTGTTGATGGACATTTAGATTGCTTCCATATGTTGACTGTTGTAATAATGCTGCAATGAACATTGGTGTGCATGCCACTGCTTTTGTTCAGCACTGTTTGTCCTTTAGAAACTGGTCTGTTTTGCCTTTATTCTTACTCTGTTTCATTTGTGCTCTATATTGAGGCCACAGGGATTTTTTTTAAACACAAATCTGAGTGTTCAGGTTTTATTACCTGAGTTTTGCTCACCTATAATTGTTTGATGGATGGACTAATGAATTTTTTCACTTATATTATTTATTATCTGTTCCATCTCATATTTTTTCAGGATATATTCTAAGCAGTGTATTTATATTTCAGTGCATTAAAAATGAGGTGGTTTAATGCAGAATGAATTTGTCTGTGGTGTGGTAGGAGCGGAATTGGGAATGAGGTAAATAGTCCATGGCAGATTCAGAAGCAGTAACAATTTATCTTTTTTTAAAACCTCTGTTTTCTATTGATATTTCCAATTCTGTTATGACTGTTCTCACTGCTGTTAGCCCCTACTATGATATTAATGGGAAGTATGAATTATTAGGTACTCACATTAAAATTGAAAATTTAGAAATTTATAATCCTGTGTTAAAATGCTTTTGATCTTTCAAATTTCCTGTGTACGTGCTTGCTATAATTAACCCTTGGTGATTGATTTTTTTTTCTCTTCAACTTATCTTTTCTTGATAATCTGCAGATTTGTTACTATTCCTGCTCTGATGGAACTTGCTTTCTGCAAGGGATAAGTGATATATTCCTTAATTTTGATTTTTTCTAATTGTAAATAAATATTAAATACCATGAAGAGCTTTATGGATGTATTGAAAATCCCAGAGGAGCTTTTTTTCCCCACTATTTTTATGTTTTACAGGATATTAGAAGTATTTTTCTTTACATCTGTTTATATTATCTCTTTAGCATACAGTTCTACTGTTGTAACCTGTATTTAAGTCTTAGGACATTCATATGCATTTTTTAAAGTCCATTGATCATTAAATTATAGAATGATTCCTGTTTTTAAAGGTTGGATCCTTCAGTGTCTGTTAGATGCATTGTTGCCATGGCAACCTAACAGCAACGTGCAAATCCCAGGCTAAGTACAGCAAATAAAAAAACATTGTCATCATGTAGCGCACTGTATTCTGTCTTGTATAGGATCTCACATTTATTATGAGAAGCTAATCACATGTACCTTCGTTCCCCTTCCTCCCCCTGATTTTGCTTGAAAAATGACCGTTTTCTAGTGGTAAAATACCAAGATCAATCAGCTGATGTCTGAGTGTTGGCTAACTGCAAGATCATGTATTAAGCATTAATAAAAACTGTCTAAAAGGACATTTAATATTGGGAAAATGAAGATGTAATGCTTCTTCTTTGCTCTTCTGTGACAAATAAATGAAAGTAATTGAGTAAGAAACAGGTATGGGTGGGAGGAAAGGCAGTGTTGGGAAAGTAATAGCCTGCTGGTGTTCTAGGAAATTTAAGTTAGCTGAAATTAATGTATATTAATTCTTGCTATTAAATAATTTGAAAATTATGTTTGATTTTCAAGTTCTGACTTGCATAAGAGATTCAAAATAAATACTAAGTTACTTGTCAAAAAGATGGTGAAATATTATGTAATTGTGACTTTAATGCTAGTACTCTCTCAAAAGGCATCTGTTTAGGTTAAATGTCCCTTGGATGTTAACTAATATTCCCTTTAAATGGTATTTGATTTATCATGATACATTAGGTTCCTTGTTGCCTTCAGGACAGGATAAAGTCCTAAATTTTTAATGTTGTTTACAACAATTCTTCTCAGACTTAATGTGCTGTGAGTCACCCGAGACCTTGTTAAAATGAAGATTCAGATTCACTTGTTTTAAATTGAAGTCTGAGATTCAGGATATCTAGCATGTTCCTAGGAGATGTAGATGCTGCTTGCTGGCCCTTGGACCACACTTTGAATGGCAAGTCTACCAGTCATTCTATGGCTGGCTTCTCTGCTGCTCTAACTTTACTGGGAGCTGTGCCTCGTCATCTATGGCACTAGGTCATGGGCATGGTTACAGTATTCCCTGCAGTAGCAGTTTGCCAAATGTAGTCCAGGGATCCATGAGACTGTTTCAGAGGGGCTACAAGATCAAAATTGTTTTCATAATAATCATAAGATGTTATTTCCCTTTTTCACTCTCATTCACTTGTGACTTACACAGTGGAGTTTTCAGAGGTTATAGACTTGTGACGATGTCATTGCTCTGATGGCTAATACAATGTGTACTTGTGGGTTGTTTTAAATTTTTTTAGTTTTAATTTATAATATGGTAAATATTGATAGAAACAAAAGCCTTCTGAGGTACTTTTAAGACACCTCAGCCTTTGAGAACTGCTGCCCTCTGGTTTTCTTAGGCCATGGACACAGAGACTCACATCTGGAGCTTGACCAGAGCTCTTTCCATAACTTGAGGTGGCTGTTGAGCTGAGGTGGGCTCCTGACTTCTCTAGGTAGTGGTAAAATGCCTTCTCTGACGCATCCATTGGGAAGTGGGAGTAAGTATTATAGTATCCTGTTACACCTCTCAGGGGTAGACCTCTAGGTTCTTCATCAGATGCCCCTATCATGCCTCCCTACTTGGCCTGCACAGCCTTGTCTGACACTGGCCCAGAAGGGATGTTGAGATGCCTCCTTTTAGCATCATCAGGAGGAGGTCCACACTACCCACTTGAGCTTTGCTGATGCGGGGCGGGGGGGGGGGCTGGGCGGTGAGGAAGGGACAACAGTTCTTTTAATGGTATTTGACTAGAGTGATTATTGTCTGGAAGTCTTGTTAGACTCCCTTTTCCTGGCCTTTTGTCTGGAGAAAACAGGCTTTCATTAAGCCTTTTGTTTCCCCCTGCACCTCTCGGTGTTTTCCCTGTTGCTGGCTTCTCCAAGTCCGCAGTAGTTGAGGGAAAACAAAACTCAGTGAACTGCCATGACATCTTTCCTTGGACTGTGAGGTTCCTACCAATCTACCTCCTTTTCCAGAGCTGTGTTATGCTTGTTTTATAGTATATAATTTTCAAAGATGTTTTACTAAGCAAGAGGAATAGGGAAAATACATCTGTTCCACCTTCCTAGAAGTGGAAGTCTCTGATTGCTTTTTTAAAATTGCATTTTGGGTTAAAGAATTCTGAACTCCAGCCCCATTGCATATCTCTTATATTTGGTTGTCTAAAATATATATGAGTAAGTATTAAAATATTTACTAGATTTGGTAAACGTAAATAGCTATTTTGGGGAGAAAAAAGATTAATTAAATAGAATTGACATGAAAGGAATCACAACCACAGTTGAGGATTGTACAAAACAAGGTAATTTTGTGTAATAAATTTGAAGCTTTAAATTATCAGTGTTCTGGAAAATAAAATTACAGCAGACTTGTTCTAGGAACTTATAGTCAACCTGTAATAACCAGTATACAAAAAAAGAAATTGAAACGATTTCATAAAATTAAAATAGTCTCCACTATCCTAATAGCTTTAAAGTTAGTTCTTTTTCACTTTCAAAAAACCTTTCAGTGTCATGCCATAGTGGTGATTGCAGAGCATTAAAAGATAAAGAAACTACCCAGTTCACTTAACCAAGCATGCATTGTCATAATAAAACTTGTCAAAGATAGTTCCCCAAAACAGTTCTAACAAGATATGTATAGATATTTGATATTTCTGCAAAACTGCTTCTGTAGTATAAGTGTGGAGGGCGGTGGATCAAAATTAAGCACTGTATATATCTCTCCCTTGCCCCCGTCCTCTCTTTCATTTGTGCTTTAGAGTTCTTACTCTCCCATTTTCATCTATTTCATGCTGTCTTTGTAACATACTCCACTGGCTCCCCAGCCTTCCAGCGCACACCTACATGTCTGACCAGCTTTCTTGCCATCTATACATCATCAACTTGAATTGTCCTTTTTTCTACTGAGGACTGAGTTGAATCTTTCAGTCCAAATTCATGAGAGAGAAAATCTCATTTAATCTCCTGCTGCCCAGGGACCTTGTACAAACCTGCTGTGATACAGTTCTAGGGGTACCTAAACGGATTGAAAGTAGATCTATTTTTCATATTCTTGTATCTTAGAAAATTTTTGTTACCTATGCTGTGGGTGTTTCTTGTTACTCAACAAACAGTTATTAGGTACCTATCTAAGAGAATTTTTAAGAGAAAAATGAAAGCAACAGTTCAAGTACTCATACCGTTTAATTTCAATGAAAGACCATCAACTTGGACTTAAGGTATGGAATTTATGTTTAGAAAAGCTTGATAATGCTAATTTTCTAGGGACAAATTTTAAGGAATATTGGTAAAAACAAAAAAAAACTAGACAATTAGCATGGGTTATTTCTTAGAGAACAGTGAAGTGACACTACTCAGTTCCATTGCTCAGTCATGTCAGACTCTGCGACCCCATGGACTGTAGCATGCAGGCCTCCCTGTCCATCACCAACTCCTGGAGTTTACTCAAACTCACGTCCGTTGAGTCAGTGATGCCATCCAACCATCTCATCCTCTGTCATCCCCTTCTCCTCCCACCTTCAGTCTTTCCCAGCATCAGGGTCTTTTGCAGTGAGTCAGTTCTTCACATCAAACACCCAAAGTATTGGAGTTTCAGCTTCAGCATCAGCCTTTCAAATGAATATTCAGGACTAATTTCCTTTAGGATGGACTGGATCTTCTTGCAGTCCAGGGGACTCTCAAGAGTCTTCACCAACACCGAAGTTCAAAAGCATCAATTCTTCTGCACTCAGCTTTCTTTTTAGTCCAACTCTCACATCCATACATGACTACTGGAAAAACCAGAGCCTTGACTAGACAGACCTTTGTGAACAAAGTAATGTCTCTTCTTTTTAATGTGCTGTCTAGGTTGGTCATAACTTTCCTTCCAAGGAGTAAGCGTCTTTTAATTTCATGGCTGCAATCACCATCTGCAGTGATTTTGGAGCCCCCCTCAAAATAAAGTCTGTCACTGTTTCCATTGCTTCCCCATCTATTTGCCATGAAGTAATGGGACCAGATGCCATGATCTTAGTTTTCTGAATGTGGAGTTTTAAGCCAACTTTTTCATTCTCCTCTTTCACTTTCATCAAGAGGCTCTTTAGTTCTTCTTTGCTCTCTTCCTTAAGGGTGTTGTTATCTGCATATCTGAGGTAATTGCTGTTTCTCTTGGCTGTCTTGATTCCCGCTTGTGCTTCATCCGGCCCAGCGTTTCTCATGATGTACTCTGCATATAAGTTAAATAAGCACGGTGACTATATACAGCCTTGACATACTCCTTTCCTGATTTGGAACCAGTCTGTTGTTCCATTTACAGTTCTAACTGTTGCTTCCTGACTTGAATACAGATTTCTCAGGAGGCAGATTGGATGGGCTGGTATTCCCATCGCTTTAAAATTTTTTCAGTTTGTTGAGATCCACACAGTCAAAGGTTTTGGAATAGTCAATAAAGCAGAAGTAGATGTTTTTCTGGAACTCTTACTTTTTCGATTATCCAGCGGATGTTGGCAATTTGATCTCTGGTTCCTCTGCCTTTTCTAAAACCAGCTTGAACATCTGAAAGTTCACGGTTCACATATTGCTGAAGCCTGGCTTGGAGAATTTTCAGCATTACTTTACTAGTGTGTGAGATGAGTACAATTATGCAGTAGTTTGAGCATTCTTTGGCATTTCCTTTCTTTGGGATTGGGATGAAAACTGACCTTTTCCAGTCCTGTGGCCACTGCTAAGTTTTCCAAATTTTCTGGTATATTGAGTGCAGCACTTTCACAGCCTCATCTTTCAGGATTTGAAATAGCTCAACTGGAATTCCATCACCTCCACTAGCTTTGTTCATAGTGATGTTTCCTAAGGCCCACTTGACTTCACATTCCAGAATGTCTGGCTCTAGCTGAGTGATCATGCCATTGTGATTATCTGGGTCATGAAGATCTTTTTTGTACAGTATTTCTATGTATTCTTGCCACCTCTTCTTAATATCTTCTACTTCTGTTAGGTCCCTACCATTTCTGTCCTTTATTGAGCCTATTTTGCATGAAATGTTCTCTTGGTATCTCTAATTTTTTGAAGAGATCTCTAGTCTTTCCCATTCTATTGTTTTCTTCTATTTCTTTACATTGATCACTGAGGAAGGCTTTCTTATCTCTCCTTGCTATTCTTTGGAACTCTGTATTCAAATGGTTGTATCTTTCCTTTTCTCCTTTGCGTTTGGCTTCTCCTACTGCTAGGCAAAAGTGAAAGTGAAAGTCACACTTTCGTATGGTTCTTTGCAACCCCATGGACTATACAGTTCACTACAAATATGCTTCTTTAGGGAAAGAAATAATATTAGTTTTATATGATTCAGTATTAGTTTATAACTTAAAAGAATTGGGTGATTGCTCTGGAGTAAGTTCAGAAGACATTATACCATCTCACCAATAGATCCACAGTTTCACAAATAAAACCGTTTACCTTTTGTGAGCTTAGACTTTAAAATACTTAGATAGGTCCGTATCAATAAGAACTTCTATCATGAATCCCTCTGAAGTAAAATCAACTAGTGTAGCATATGCAGATTTTTTAAAACAAGAATTTATTATCTACTTCTGTAGTGAGAAGCCTGACATGTCTGCCTGGGCTAAAATCAAGAGAGTGGGAGGGATATATTCCTTTCCAGAGGTTCTTGAGTATCTGTGTCCTTACCTTTCCACCTTCTTGTGACCACGTGCATTCTTTGGCTCATGGCCCCCTCCCTCCACACAGATGATGATTTTACTTTTTCTTAAAGTGAAAATGAATGGATATAGTATTAAAACTTAAGCTTTGCCTAATTTTGTTACTTTTTTAAATATATATATGGAACAGTTGTTTGGATGCTTTACATGATTTTCTCCATTGTCACTGTAATATTTGTTTAGACCTGATGGCCAAAAGAAAGGAAGAAAATTTTTTTTCTCCTGAAAATGCCAAAAGACCAAGACAAGAAGAATTGGATGATTTTGATAAAGATGAATGTGATGAAGATGAATGTGCAGTTTCTTTTGCTAATGGTACCTCTACTTTGGTGAGTGCAAAATTATAAAATTAATATCTTTTGATTGTCCTGTTCAGTATCTGGAGCTGGGTCTCTAGCTGCAGAGGAAAAGTAACATGAATTTTTGAAAGTGAGGTAAAAATCACCTAATTTTGAAGTTCATGTTAATTTTTACAAAAAATCAGTAGAGAAACAAAGAGGTAGTTCTTTGGAAAGGTTAGTAAAACTTACAAACCTCTACTAAGATTGACAAAAGGGAAAAATGAGAGAAAACACAAACTACCAGTATTAGGAATGAAACAGTGGATTTGACCATAGACAGCAAAAAGATAATAAGGAGACTTCCCTGGTGGTCCAGTGGTTAAGAATCTGCCTGCCTATGCTGAGGATGTGAATTGGATCCCTGGTCTGGGAAAATCCCACATGTGATGGGGCAGCTAAGCTTTTGTGCCACAGTTACTGAAACCTGCTCTCTCTGTAGAGCCTTTGCTTCACAACAGGAGAAGCCATCTCAATGAGAAGCCCTCACACCAGAACCAGAGAGTAGCCCCTGTCTCACTGCAACTAAAAAGCCTGGTATAGCAGTGAAGACCCAGCATACCCAAAAGTAAATTTGAAAAGAAAGGACAATAGGGAATATTGTTAACAACTCTGCACACATAGATTAGTATTTTAGAGTGGACCAGTTCTTATAACTATCAAGGAAATTTAATTCATCCTTTAAAAACTCCTAAAAAATGTCTCTTCAGTTTCAGTTGGTTTGACTGAAGAATTGTACCAAATTGGGTTTCAGGTTCAGATTAGCATTCAGCAGAGAATTCTTAGACTTGACCCCAAACGTACAAACCATAAAATGAAAAACTGATAAATTAGACCTCATCAAAATTAAAAACTTTTCTTCTGCAAAGACCTTGTTATGAGGATGGAAAGTCAAGCTAGCAGAATATTTGCAAATCACATATCCAACAAAGTATGAATATCTTGTTTGTATAAAGAATTCTCAAAGTTCAACAATTAAAAGCAAAGAATCCAATTTGAAAATGCACCGAAGACATAAAGAGACATTTCACTGACAGGATGTACAGACAGCAGATACACATATAACAGGATGTTCAGAATAACCTGTCATGAGGGAAATGCAAATGAAGACCATGGTGAAATGCTACTGCACACCCATCAGAATAGCTACATTTTTTTTTTTCCCTTAAATGACAATACCATATGCTGGCAAGGATGCAGAAAAACTGGATCATTCATATATTGGTGGCAATGTAAAATGGTACAGTCACTCTGGAAAATAGTTTGGCAGTTTCTGTAAGAAATTAGCATGCAACCATCTATCATATAACTCAGTATCTATCACAGAGAAGGGGTCTTGCCTAGTAGCTCAACTGGTTAAGAATCTACCTGCACTGCAGGAGACCCTGTTTCAGTTCCTGAGTTGGAAAAATCCCCTGGAGAAGGGATGGATTACCCACTCTAGTATTCTTGGGTTTCCCCAGTGACTCAGATGGTAAAGAATCTGCCTGCAATGAGAGAGACCTGGGTTTAATCCCTGGGTTGTGAAGATCCCCTGGAGGAGGGTGTGGCAAGCCACTCCAATATTCGTGAAAATCCCCATGGTCAGAGGAGCCTGGCGAGCTACAGTCCATGGTATCGCAAAGAGTTGGACATGACGGAGTTACTAAGCATAGGACAGCATCACAGAAAAAAGAAGATTTATCATCCCACAAAAATCTATACATGAGTGTTCATAGCAGCTTTATTTGTAATACTCAAAAACTGACAATCCAGATGTCATACAGTGAGTGAATAGTTAAACCTGCTAGAGTACATCTCTACCCTGAGATACTGTTTAGCAGTAGAAAGCAGTGAACTGTTCATATAGGCAACAAAGGACAGTTAAGCTGAGTGAAGGAAAAAACACTTCTCGAAAGGTTACATTCCGTCTGATCCCATGTATATAACATTTTTGAAATACCAGTATCTCAGAAATGGAGAGCAGACCAGTGGGCCAGGGTTAAAAGAGGGGTAGGTGGGGAGGAATGAGGATGGGACTCTAGAGGGACAAGGTGACAGATACTTGTGACGGGAATATTTTGTGCGTCACTATCAAAATGAGCACCCTGGTGTGGTATTATACCATAGTTTTCAAGATTTTACCTTTGGCAGAACCTGGGTAAAGGAGTCACAGGATTTCTCTGTATTATTTCTTATAACTACATCTAAGTCTTCAATTAGATCAAAATAAACTGAAGACTTTTAAACAGTCTTCAACCATGATTTCTACAGAATTCTGCTTGTTTTTGTTGCTGTGTCATGTCTGACTCTTTTGTGACCCCGTGGCCTGTAGCCTGCCAGGCTCCCATGGACATGGTCCAGAATACTGGAGCAGGTTCCCATTTCCTTCTTCAAGAGATCTTCCTTACCCAGGGATCGAACTCGTGTCTCCTGCATTGGGAGACAGGTTCTTTACCATTGAGCCACCTGGGAAGCCACTCATATAAGGATGTAAATGTTTCCTGCTTTTTAATAAGCTGCTGTTTAGTGATAGACAGCCAGAGATTTTTATAATAAATGACTTAAAAGTTGGAGACATTAAACATTCTTCAAAAACATTTGAAAGGTTTGGTAAAATATGGTTGATTTATTTTCATATTTTAACTACAAAGTGTGACCTCTGTGTGTCGAACTCTTGGTTAAAACATTTATGAACTGTCTCTAATTTAATTATGACATATTTACAATATGGAAATTATAACTCTATGCTCTCTCTGCAGTGGATACATTTAGCAATGTCTGAATATAATGTTTGATTGTCACATCTGGGGTTGGACGATAGAGTGCTGCTGGCATCTGGTGGGTAGTGGCTAGAGATGCTGTTAAATATCCCACAGTGCCAAAGATGGCCTCGCTCCAACAAAAAGTGATGACTCAAGATGCTGGTATTGTCCATATTAAAAAAGAACCCTGTGAAATACTTGTTGGAACCCATAAGGACTTTAAAGTGAACAGTTAATCATATGAATTAATGTCATTTGCTCATTGATTGAAGGCTTCCCTACTGGCTCAGTGGTAAATAACCCACTTCCTATGCAAGAGATGCAGGTTCAATCCCTTGGTCAGGAAGAAATGGCAACCTACTCCAATATTATTGCATGGACAGAGGAGCCTGGTGGGCTACAGTCCATGGGGGTCTCAAAGAGTTGGACACAACTTAGTGACTGAGCGTGCACTTACTCATTGATTGAAATTAACATTTAAAATTATACTTTCTGTAACTTTTTTCATTGGTAGCACTGCTGATCTTTCTCCTGCTAACAAACAGTTGGGTGATTGTAGTGATTAAATTAGATTGATTGTTTTCTCTCATTTTTTTAAATTCATAGACAGCAGCAGAAGTTGGAATAATTGAGAGTATTCAGCTAAAAAACTTCATGTGTCATTCGATGCTTGGACCCTTTAAGTTTGGTTCTAATGTCAACTTTGTTGTTGGCAATAATGGAAGTAAGTGCTTTTGCCTTCCTTCTTATGTGACTTTGAGCAGTACATTGAAGTCAGAATGCTTTAACTTTTTAAAATAGGTGCCTATTAGTGCTGATACAGCAGTTTTAGATCTCTGGTTTGTGATCATGAATTTTTTAGTATTTGCTGCCAGTCTACACTTTAAGAAAATAGTGAGTTAACTCTGGGTTCGTTATGCAAGAGGGATAAACCTTTCCTTCATATTGTTTTGCCACTATTTTTTTAATTGAAAGATAATTGCTTTGAAGAATTTTGTGGTTTTCTATCAAACATCAATAAGAATCAGCCGTAGGTACACCCATGTCCCCTCCGCTCCCTTCCAAACCTCCCTTCCAACTCCCTCCCAATCCCACTCTTCTGGAATGCATATTGTTTTGAATCTGTGTACCTTGGAATTCATACCATAGAAGAGTGGGCAAGCCATCCTCATTGCCATTGAGGCAGTCCTGTGTCTTGACTCTAACAGCATGAATGAAGTGCCATGTGAGTCCAAGAAAGAAATGAATTCTCACTCATGTGGCTGGCCAATGAAAGCTTTAAGAAGAGATGATATTTGTGGTGGCACTTGAATAAAAATGAAAGATCTTTTAAATCTTTGTGGGGAAGAAGTAGCTGAGATGTAAGGGAAGACATAGGAGTCAGAAAGACGAGTTAGGCAGCCTTTGTGGTGAACCTGCTGGGCATGACATGTTGGCTGCTTGACTGAGCCAGTAGAGAGGGGAGGAACTTGCCAGGGTCCAGGGATGGTGGTCATGCTAGGACATGAAACTAGTACAGATAGCTCCTTGGTCTGTTTAGTTGTTCTTGTTTGTTTTCCCTCCTCTGTTAGTTCAAGTGAAAAGTGTTTTCAGAAGGAGAGAATAGACAAAGGACCAGAGCTATGGGGAGGTCAAACAGGACAAGTAGTAAAGACAGACTGGTAGATTCTGCAGTTAGAGCTTAACATTTGAAATAGTGAAGGTATTAATCTAATGCAGGTGGTGGAAGCTGTGAATTTGGAAATGAAGAAAAAGGAGAGAGTTAGGATAGGAACTCGAAAGGCATTCCAGGAACTAAATTGAGTTAACTGTTGTATACTTGGTTTAATTTAGAGTATGTTGTGAAAGATGATGAGTTGATAAGAGTTGATCTCTTTGGTTGATTGTGGAGTTGAGAAAATGGTTTATCTTATTTTGGGTAACTGTTTCAGATTTTGCTATTTTAGCTTGTGATATTTTTTGTCTGTTAAGAGAAAAAAGTATACTCTTTAAAGAGTGAGCAAATGAATAATACTCAAGTTAGGAATAATAATTGTCAAAATAACGCAAAATATAGAAACATCTGTCTATATGACTGGTAGTTTTTCGTCTTTAAACTCCTTTATTCAGCAAATATGTGAGTGTCTATTGTGGGCTGATGTTGAAGATAGCTACTGAGTTAAGGCCCTGTCTCTGTGGAGCTTGCAATCAGGGTCAAAAATAGTTTCGGGCTTCTGAGAATTTATGGGAAAAGAAAAATCCTAATTTTAATTAAATTAGGATGTAAGAAACATTAGATGAGTTAAATATATTTGGGTTAATTAGAAAGATAAGTTCATTTAATAGCTGACAGGTCAAGATGATACTGTGAATTTTAGGCTGAAAAGTTATCAACCATTTTTTCCATTTCTGGCAAAAATTTGATTCCTGAAATGTACTGATTTTTTTTTCTAATAGCAGCAGCTTAATATTTCATGATATATACAAATTTTTGTTTGTTTTTGACACTGGAAGAAAACTATAATTGAAGTGTAACACTTCCTTTCAGGGTTAGACTATTTCACATCTTCTCTGAGAAATATATTTACACCAAATTGTAGGAATCAGACTTCTCCCTCTCTAATGCATGTGATTTCCTCAACACCTGTTCTTTAGGTGGCAAGAGTGCGGTGCTCACAGCTCTCATAGTTGGTCTTGGTGGAAAAGCTGTCACTACTAATCGAGGATCTTCTTTAAAAGGTTTTGTGAAGGATGGACAGAAGTAAGTATTGGCTTTCTACATGTATCTTTCAGTTCTTTAATAAGAAGCAGCTTTAGATTCCCAATTCTTGTAGACATTGTCGGAAATGAATTGGCTTCCGGAAGTGGAGCACAGGTGTCAGGTGTCATATCTTTTCATTCCTTTCCCTTCCCCACTGTTGCTGGCATAGCCCACTGTTGCCTCTTTATCTCTACTGACAGAATGATTGTGTCACTTAATGCCATGCACCTCCCCCCTGGCACTTGTGTCTTTTACCTTTTTGGAAGAATGAGAGATGATAAATTTGTGTACTTCCATTTAAAGGAATATTTATGAACATGGAACTTTAAACTTTTTGGCCTCATAGCATGCAGGATCTTACCCCGACCAGGGATCGAGCTGCTGACCCCTGCAGGAAGTACAGAGCCTTATCCACTGGACCACCAGGTCTTCTCTGGCTCTTGTCCCAAATCCAGCTTCAGCAAGTCCACGTTGATACCATGTGAGCTAGAGCAGAGTTAGTAACCAGCCAAGGTGTCCCTAAACAGAATTCTGCCTCCAACTTGATTGAGAATTCCAAAAAAGTATTCCATTCTGTCTCTCATTTTGTATGCTTTACTCAGGTGGTTCACCAGTGAGTTTGGTGTGAGGACCACAATCACAAGCCTCTCTGTGGTTCATCCTGACCCTTGGTGAATGGTTACATAACAGCCCTGTGTGGCTTTATGTTTGTGTTTCTTTTTGTTACATTCGCTCTCACCTGACTGTATATTAATTGCCCGATTTGCATCTTCATAGACTCGTGGCCTTTTGTTCATTAGGAGCTCTTGTCAGGCTGATCTCCTTATTCTTTTTAGTTCAGCCTCAGAAAACCATGAAGGGATCCTCATTTCTCCTATGAACTGGATGTCTCACACTCTGTCATCCCAGCTCCCACAGTGAGGTGGCTCCCATTGCTGTTTCTCCCTCACATACTCAGTGCCCAAGGACTTCTGTAACTTTGATAATTAATACTGATTATCTTTTTTTTCCCCCTTGTAATTGATTTTCCTTCTGCTCAGTGTTATATCCATTTAACTTCCTCCATTTTCCATTTGATTTCTAAAAAACAGAATGGGGATGTGATGTGAATCAGGATTGCTGGTTTCTTATGTATTTCTCAGAAACCTTAGGAATCTTACCCCTAAGCCAAGGTTCCAAGCGAACTTAGGAGGGAGGATAAGATACACAGGAAATTGTTTCCTGTGCTGTATGGCCTTGGAAAGGAACTACTTGGTAACAGTTCTCCAGCATGTTTTCTGTCTCTCCCGCCTTTTGTGGGCTCCAGTCTGGCAAAATCTCTCCCACAGTCTCCAAAGAAATTTATGTCTGAAGTCAAAAGCTAGCTATTTGAACACTTCAAAGATAATGGTCTCAACTCTGTTTCAGTTCAAGTTATCCAAGTATTTACCTAATCTACCTAGCTGGATAACCCATTGATCTTTCAACTAGAAA
This sequence comes from Antilocapra americana, assembly GCA_007570785.1. NCBI lineage: Eukaryota > Metazoa > Chordata > Mammalia > Artiodactyla > Antilocapridae > Antilocapra > Antilocapra americana. The sequence goes on from ML660778.1 coordinate 2,532,279, forward strand.
CCTCAGGAAGAAAATTTTTATTCTGTACCATTAAATGTTTTATGTCTCAATTAAAGATTTAAAAATTTTTTTTCCGTATGGGAAGTACCTGGACCAAAGCAGAAGCTTCTTTCTGAGATCTGTCCTTGGCATACCATTAAAAAAAGAAAGACAGATAAAGGCTAGCTTGTACAAACACTACCACTGAAGGACACAGCTGCCTAGATAGGAACATTAATATATTTTAAACAGAGGTAATAACAGCTAAAAGCTTTAACCTGAGCTCAGTCTGCTTTGTACTGACCTTGTCTGAAAAAATAGCTAAAAACAGCTTTTCCAAACCCATTACTACTCCTCTTGTCCTTGTCTTCCTCATTTAAAACACTTGGTGGCTATAAAATTTCTCTAATTTTATAATCTCTGATTCTGTCATCGCCTTTTTTTTTTTTTTCAGAATTAGCTCACTGAGTATTTTCTTTTTGTTTTGTGTCTAAAATCTGTGTGGCTGTTCCATGTTCCCTGAGGGATGCCTGTCAGTCAGGCACAGGTTTAAGGTGGTCCTCAGGACTCCCCCTCCCCCCATCTGAAACTGCCCACCTGTGACACTTGAGCGCCAGGCTGCCTTTGTAGAGGGTTCCGACCCTCCCTAGAGACGCTTGCCTAAGATGGTGAGGAGAAGCCCGAGGACTGACTGTGCCTAGAGCCTCTTTACCGGGAGCTCCGCCCTCTGACCATCCTGCAAGGCTTTGTAGTAGTATGGATATGTCTCCTCTCTGAGAGGCCGAAGTCTCAGGCCCATAGGCCTTCACATTCTTCAGCAGGTTCAGTTCACTGTTCCCTCCCTCAGCCTCCCTAATGCTAGTCCTGGGATCTAGGCACCAGGCCAGTCTTTGACATCAGCTGTAGCATTGGGGGAGTGGGTTATGGAGGGACATTACACATGCCTGATTGATTTAGTCAAGTCTACAGAACGTACTGCAGATTAGCTAGCCACCCAGAGAAGGAACATGTGCATCCGTATTCTACATGGCTTTTTCCTTGTTCCTTGTGCCTCGCTTCCATCAATACACAGTGCTGCAGTCACCTCTGTACAGATAAGGGTCTCCTGAAGCTGAGAAAGAAGCCACAGCCCCTTGGAGAAGGAAATGGCAACCCACTCCTGTATTCTTCCCTGGGAAATCCCATGGACAGAGGAACCTGGCAGGCTACAGTCCATGGGGTCACAAAAGACTTGGACACGACTTAGTGACTAAACAACCACGACTCTACATTCTCTGCACTTCACTTGCGTTTTCCTTGGGGGACCTCCAACATGCACTTCCCTTTTCCACTGTAAGTAGCATTAGAGGTCCTGTGCTCTTTCTAAATCCATCTCCCTTCATGGCCCACCTCCCTGGTGATTGTAAACTATACTTCCCAAGTTTTTAAACTTTATATGTGCAAGTCTTTAAGACATATATTTGGAGAAGCACACAAAAGTGGGAAAAAAAAAAACACTTCCCTTCTTATCAGGACCAGAGATGTGTGCCATCTGTTGTTCTAGGTTCGAAAATGGTAGCCTCTTACATTTTTCCTCTTTCACAGGTCTTCCTTTTTTTTTTTTCTGTTTTAAGCCGCTTGCATCTTTTCTTATCATTGGGGATTTTCTGTGACTTTTATTAATTAATTACTTTCATAGTCCCTTATTGCTACAGCATCAAGAGGTAAATGTCTAATAAAGCTATATTTCCCTTGTTCTCATATTTTATGGCCACAGTGTGTCCCATTCTCTTCTACTCACTTTGACGTGGGCCTTCTCTCCTTCATCCCATGTATATGACTTGCTCAGCCAGTTTTTAATTATTTTTATCCTGAGAAAGTTGTTCGATGTATAGCTATACATTCAGTATGTTGTAGAAGGTCAGTTTGGGATCCTGTCGCCATCTTGAACAGAAACCTCTAGAAATTCTAATTTTGACGGCACTTCAGTGACTTCTTTGTGGGAGTGATATCTTATATGAGAAAGTAGTTGTTAAAAAAAGCTTTATTGTAGCATTGTCATAAATTTCACTTGGCAAAAGTGAATAGTTTGAGTTTTAAATATGTAAAAATCTTCATGACAATAAATTATAAATATTTTTGAATTTCAAAAAAAAAGCCACAGCCGTAGGGTGGGGCTGTGTATACATGTGTGCACGCACAGATGCGCGTGTGCTGTCATTCTGGAGGAGTTCCCCGTGATCGTTCCTCTTCTCACTGAAGGGTGTCTCTAGTGACAGACACTAGGTTCTAGGGCTCTTGACCTAAATTCCACACCAGCCACATTAGTAGGTGGGGAGATAGCAGTCATTCCCAGCGCAGTTATCCTGTCTCCTTATATAGGTTTTCTGAGCAGTTGTTATGAGGGGTATTTTTCGTAAGCCTTAAATGTTTTTAAATAACTTTCCTTTCTTATGAATTCATATGGTAGTAGGATATCAATGTCTCCAAAGCTCTCACAATAGTAAAAATTGCTTTAAAATGCAATGAGTGGCTCAGAAGGAAGATAAAGTTCGTGTTTGCAATCAAGAGAGTTATCACTTTATTTTTAAAAATGTTTTCATGAGGTACAAATATTTTTGGCTCCATGTTGTAGGCCAGATACCCTTCCCCTATCATAAATTTTAGCTAATACTTTTCAACCTTGGCTGTTCATTAGAATCACCGCAGAGAGCTTTAAAAGCTCATTAACTAGAACTTTCCAGGAGCATGTCTGTCGTAGTTAGATATTGTTATTTCTGATTAAAAACGTACACACCCCAACCTACTCAGGGTATATTGAGAAGAGATAGATCATAAAGATGCAGAATGTATATCTTGGAAGCTGCAGGGAGGAAGCATAATTGGATCAGGAGCGACTGGAACTGAGAGACTCAACCAAAGATCGTCGCTCTCTGGGTCTTTCTTTTCTGTGTTTCTGGTTCTTTGTGTCTTTGTTTCTGGATCTATGTTTTCCTTCCTTCATCAGGCTTATGCTTATAGCTGTTCCTTTCCACTACCTCTCTCCCTCTCCTTGATGGCTGCACTTGTTTTTTAAACTTTTTATTTTATATTGGAGTATAGCTGATTAACAATGTGGTGGTAGTTTTCAGGTGTACAGCGGAGTGACTTAGCCATACATATACATGCATCCATTCTCCCCTAAACTCCTCTGCCATCCAGGCTGCCACATCACATTGAGCAGAATTCCCCATGCTGTACAGCAGGTCCTTGTTGGTTATCCATTTTAAATATAGCAGTGTGTACATGTCCCTAACTATCCCTTTCCCCTACCCTTCCCCCCTGGTAACCATAAATTCGTTCTCTAAACCTTGTTATCTTTTCTTACTGCTATGTGGAAAAAGTTTTAACTTAGCCTTTCTGTGAGAATGTAATCCTTTATGGGAGGAGGAAGGGGTCCAGACTTCAAACAGGTGTTGCATTTTAAATCCAAGCCTCTACAAGCCATGACATTCACCTGTCATACTTATACATTTATCCATTCTCCCCCAAACTCCCCTCCCACCCAGGCTGAGTGGCCTTCTCTTCTGTGCTGTGCTCTCCTGCCTTCCTTCTTCTGACAGGCTTGCAGGTGTGTGACTATTTCTTACCGACCCTGGAGTATGTGTGCTCTTTCTTAGTCTTTGAGTCTTTGCTGTTCTGTATCTCCTTGTTGAGGCATGTATGTGGGGCTGCCCATGGAAAGAAGTGCTCTTGAGTTCTCTCTGTCTCTGATTCATGGCCAGTATCTGTGACTCAGTGTCGCTCTCTGTCCAGGTGGTTTCCCAAGGACTTAACTGTTCTATGTTCTGCTTCTCTCTATAGTCTCTGCAGACTTTGTATTTGTCAGAACATAATGCCTCAAATTGATCTCTCTAGTCCCAGAGGCCTCAGAACTTTGTAGCTCCAAGGAATTACTGCCTTAACACTTGACTGAGTCTGAATTTGAGTTTGTTTTTAAAACTTATGATTTTGAAATAATTGTAGATTTACACAGGTGTTGCAAAGCTAGTACAGTTTCCTTATAGCCTTTACCCAATTTCCTTTAATGTTGACATCTTAAATACCTGAGGTACTTTAATCAAAGTACTGTGTGGTTAACATTGGTATATTATTATTAACTAAACTACAAACTGTACTTGAGCTTTACTAATTTTTCTTAATTTGAGTTTTAAAGAAGAGTGTCTGGCTCAGTTACCATCCACTTTCTATATGCTTCCCAAGTGGCGCAGTGGTAAAGAATCTGCCTGTCAATGCAAGAGACGTGAGTTTGATTCCTGGGTTGGGAATATCCCCTGAAAGAGGAAATGGCACCTCACTCCAGTATTCTTGCCTGGGAAATCCCATGAACAGAGGAGCCTGGCAGGTTATAGGCCATGGGGTCACAAAGAGTCAGACACGACTGAGCGACTGAATACACACGCATTAACGGTGTCTTCTGTGTTTAGCTCAGTCCCTTTGGGGAGAGTTGGGGGCTGCTGAGCCCTCTGTCTGTGAGAGCACTTCCCTGCACACTTGTACAGGGGGAACAAGAACTAAGCCCCTTCAGGATGTCTACTAATTACCAGTTCACAGTGAAATTCATCTTGAGTATTTTTACCTGCATTTCCTGCAAATGGAAGCAGTTTTGGAGTATGACTACAAATTCATGAAAACAAGTTTGTTCTGTTATAATCTTTAGTTACCAAAAGCAGATTTACATTAAGGACTTGAGCATTTTTGGCAGATACTCATTTTTACTGGAGAAAATATTGTCTGCTTTTATGTTTGAGGAAATTATATTTATTTATTAATGCCCTTCTTTAACTTTTAAAAAATTTTTCTCCCAAGGCTTATTTTAATAGAACTTAGAGTAGAAAAAACAGATTGATTCTCTCCTCCACCATAATATGTTAAAATGTATACATGGCTATAAATGCTTCAGACTTCTTTTAACTTTGAAAATAATTCTTTTGTAATACTAATAAAACCTTAGGAAACTTTGAGATTTAGTTTACATTTCTTGATATCAAATACTTTAGCCTTTTTTGTTTTTGTTGCCTAAGTAATAAAAGAATCAAAATTGTTTCCCTTAATTCTCATCTTTTTTAGAAAATATATTATTTCACCTTAATTCTCACTTCATCATTCTTAGACGCCTGTTGTCAGGATGATGCTTTATTATGTCATTTAGCATAATATTGATATGCAATATTATATCCATACTATATAATATTGATTATACATTACAGATAGGAAAATATGTAACTTACCTACATGACATGAAACAACCAAGACTTAAATGGATTGTGTGAAAATGTATTTCTGTTATGGATAGCGTAGTCACTTATTTTGTTAAAAAAGTTTTCTCATCTTTGTTGTGTGATATCTTTAGTATTATTCTGAGTAGCCTCTCAGCCATCAACTGCTGGTGTAAAGCTACTTTTCCAATGAATTAGCCAAATCACTGAGAGGTTTTGAAAATTACTGTAAGTTGGTGTTACAGTTGCTCTGTACCTTCCTGTGACTTAGTTTAATCTTATTGCTTTAGCTCAGCAGATATCTCAATAACATTAAGGAACAGAGGGGAGGATGCCTACAGAGGAAATGTGTACGGCAACTCTATCATTGTGCAACAGCACATCAGCATGGATGGAAGTCGATCTTACAAACTGAAGAGTGCAACAGGTTTGTTATGAATTTCTCTTTTATTTTGGAGAACTAGTAGTAAACATCCAATTAAAAATGATCATTGATTGTGCTGGTATAACTAGAAGGATACTTCTCATCTCTTGAAACTTCCTTCTTGTAAGAGGATTGGTTGGTTGGATATATGTGTATATGCACATGTATGTATACATACATACATACATATATTACACATTGTTGTATTACCACAAGGGATTCTACAGCAGAAGTGGGAGTAGAAGAATTTGGGTCAGTTTGAAACAGTCTGTGATATGCCATTTTGACCTTCTTTCACCCCTATAGTTATTATCACATGTGGAAAGAGAAGGTTAGTGAAAGGTAGAAAAGGGCATAAAGGAAGAGGACGGGGGTATAAAGAGATAGATGAGAAGAAAATAGCAATGTTTAGCCCTGGAAAGTGGAGAAACACTGTCACCTCATCTTTGTGCTTCTGCCTCCTCTGTACGTGTGTCGTGATGTGTGTTGCCCTAGTTCGTTCAGATGTGTGTACATTCAATGTGCCTTTCTTAATGACATCAGGAAAATAGTTAATATTTATATTTATAAATAATTGCTCATTTTTAAAAATGTATTACTGCCCTAGAAACAGTCTGATGATTTTGTGTTTCTCATAACTAGGTGCTGTGGTTTCTACTAAGAAAGAAGAACTGATTGGAATTCTTGATCATTTTAACATTCAGGTAATTGCTAAACCTGTGTTTCAGATTACTAAATACAACTGACTACTTTTTTGTGTGATTTCATTTGTGGTATAGAAAGAATTTAAATGGCCTCATATGAATAAATTGACCACAGGAAGAATATATTTAACTATTGTTAGTAATCTTCCTTAAAGCTCCCTAATTCATCAGGAACCTTCAAGACATAACATCTTTAATTTAATAGAACACATAAGAATATCTTTTCTATAGTAATATATGCTAAAATTTATGTTAATAAAATGTGTGTAATAAAGTTTCTTGGCTTTCTGCTGTCCAAGTCAGAATAGCATCATAGTTTCCTAAACTTGGTTGCTAAGTTTCTTTTGTAGAAAGGAAATTTATTCTAGAAAGATAAAGAAAACATTTGTTTATACATTTTGGAGTTATTTCATTATACCTACAGGTGGATAAGATTTGAGTCCATTCTGCTAAGATACTTTGAGCACTTGGAAATGGGGCTCAGATAGTCTGGTAACATTAGCCCGGGAATTGTCTTGGGGGGAATATCTAATCTGGACCCTTTATTCTGTAGATGAGAAACTGGGAGCCAGCAAGAGTAAATGTGCACTTACAGTTTTCTAGGCGTGGTTACTGGCAGAGCCTGTGATGGGCCCTAGACAGTTCTGTTCAGTTCTAGTGTTCTGTCCATTGTATCACCTTCCCTTACTCCAGGATTAAGAACACCAAGATTAGACACCGAGGGGAAAAAACAATTATGAGTCTGGGTCTCTTTCCCAGTTTGGTTTAGAACAAGTTGTCGAGAAAAACTTCCTGTAATGATAGAAATATTAGGTATTATTGATGTCCAGTGGGGTAGCCACTAGCCATGTGAGTGTCTGAAATGTGTGACTGAGAAATCAAATGTTTTATTGTGTTTTACTTAAGCTGAGTGTAGCTAGCAGCTTGCATATTGGGCAGCACAGGTTCAGAAAAATAATTAGTGAAATCTGAGGAAAAGCGGATACAGTGTAGAACAGGCCAGTTTGTTAACTGAAGTCAGCGAAACCGAAAGTCAGAGTTCATGGAATCACAAGTGTTGGGAGAAACTTGAAGGGCATCCAGTGTCGTAACAGACTGCAGGCTCACATTGTGTGCAGTCTCCACCAGGTGTTCCTTCAGCCTGAGTGGGTGGTGGTGGGAAAATGACCTCTGCCTGAGGCTGCTGACCCCTGTAGTTGACTGTATTTATTAAAAAGTTGTTGTTAATGGGAAAAACTGAATCAAGTCTCTTTCTCTTAAGTGCCCACTTCCATGGGGAATGTAAAAACATGTTTCTTTTCTTTTGAAATATTTGAAGATATCATAACTGCTTTAGTCCTCTTCTTACACAGTTCAGTTAACTAAAGATTCAAGTTCATTGACCAAAAATGTGAAAGGTCTAGAGCTACACTGAATATCCAGTAACCACTAATCACATACGGGTGGATATTGCACACTTAGAATGTGGGTAGTCCAGATGGAGGGGTGCTGTAGTGTGAAATGATACACGCTGGACGTTGAAGACTTAATGCAAAGGATTAACTGACTACTTGTTGTGCTCAGTCTCGCCCAGTCGTGTCTGACTCTTCATGGCCCCATAGACTGTAGCCTGCCAGGCTCCTCTGCCCAAGGCATTTTCCAGGCAAGATTACATGTTAAAATGATAGTATTTTAGGTTCCAGTTCTGTCCACCTGAGTAGAACTGATTCAAATGAATTTTTTTTTTTAATGCTGAGTAATATTCCATTGTGTATATGTACCACAGCTTTCTTATCCATTCGTCAGTTGATGGGCACCTAAAAATTCATTTGAATCAGTTCTACTCAGGTGGATGGAACTGGAGCCTATTATCCAGAGTGAAGTAAGCCAGAAGGAAAAACAACAATACAGTATACTAACGCATATATATGGAATTTAGAAAGATGATAACGAGAACCCTGCATGCGAGACAGCAAAAGAAACGCAGATGTATAGGACAGACTCATGGACTCTGTGGAAGAGGGCAAGGGTGGGATGATATGGGAGAATGGCATTGAAACATGTTAATTATCATATGTGAAATCAATTGCCAGCCCAGGGTTGATGCTCGGGGTGCACCGAGATGACCCAGGGGGAGGGAGGAGGGAGGGTGGTTCTGGAGGGGGAGCATATGTAAACCCATGGCGGTTTCATGTCATTGTATGGCAAAACCAACACAATAAAGTAAAGAAAATTAAAAAAAAATGATAAGAACACAATAAAATTTTTGTCATTCAAAAAAAAAATGACAGTATTTTAGATACATTAGATTTAAAATATATTACTAACATCAGTTTCACCTGTCTCTTTCTATATTTTTAATGTAGCTACTAGAAAGCTTGATTGTATATGTCATTTGCATTGTATTTCCACTGGATGGTGTGACCTAGAATTGTCAGGAGGAAGGAGGGTGTTTAATTGTCTTTAAGTACCCAATTGCATTTGTCCATCATACCTCTTACTTTTTCTCTGAAGTTTACCTGTTTGTGCTTGCCTTTTGCTTTACTCCAGGGTCTTGACATATAAGGCTACCAGATTTTTAAATAATCTCTAGTATAAAAAGTGGGAACCCCATTTCAGAGGATGTGGAAAAAAAGAACATGAACTTCGATGAAGCTGTTAATCCCAAGTTGGTGATAAAATGGCTGTCATTAAAGCTTAGTGTTAAGAAATTAGTTGCTGTGTGAAATTAAGGTACCACGTAGGCCATTGTCTTAGTTTTAAGAAATTGAATGCTGTGTGAAATTAAGATACCACACAGGCCTTGTTTAGGAAAAAAAAAAAAGATGACAGTCATAGCCTGAGCTACTTACATAATGAGAAAAGTGTAATATGTAGGGATTTCTTTATAACTCCATAAATCTTTTTTTATCATCTTGAAAGGGAAGACCCAAATTTTGCTTGACAGAAATGTTTTCACCAGTAGTATACTAAATAAAGTACAGTCAGTATTTTACAGATGGTAAAATAAAGGAGTTACACATTTTTTCATTTCTTGTGGTCCTTCATATTCTGTGCTTTTCAAACAAGATTATTTTCTGACATATAAATGAGTTTGTTGGCAACCCACTCCAGTATTCTTGCCAGGGAAATCCCATGGACAGAGGATCCTGGTGGCTACAGTCTATGGGGTTCACAAAAAAATCAGACACGACTTAATTACACAAATTAACACCAAAGATATAAACGGGAAGTGACTGTGAATCTTTTTGAAACAAGTAGAAAAAAAAATCTTAACTCCTCATGAAGAAATAACAGGTAATAAGAAATCTGAAGAACTGCTGTACAAAAAATAAACAATACTTGTCATTTTAATTCTGATGAGAAGTAACGGAGTCAAACTTTTTGTATTTCTTTGGAGGAAGTAATTAACTGCCTGACACTGCATAGAATGTTCGGACAGAGCCACATAAGAGCCCAAGTCAGCTGCTTACATGCTAGAGAACTTCCAGCTTTGTAATCTGGTGGTTAACCAGTAGCATAGAAGTGGTAGCTATAAAACAGGTGGAAGGAATGAAAACTTTCTAATAAAAACAGTTCTTTAGAAAGTTCTTATGCCCTTATATAATGGGAAAATATTTAATTTTGGCTGTAGTATTTATTTTTAATTGGAGGATAATTGTTTTACAGTGTTGTGTTGGTTTCTGCCATGCATAAACACGAATCAGCCATAGGTATAGTATTTGTTTCACTACCATAAAATTTTGAAATATTTTCTTTTCATTAAAAGTTTCTAAGATTTTCTTTTTGTGTATTTAATGCTCTAACCTCTGGCTACTACCTAGCCTTCCTGATGGCAGCATAGATCACTTTTAATGGATATCTTAGTTCAGTTCTCTTTAAGGCATTAAAATGAAATATTTAAAGATAATCTTTTATTTGTTTCAGGTAGATAATCCGGTTTCTGTTTTAACACAAGAGATGAGCAAGCAATTCTTGCAGTCTAAAAATGAAGGCGACAAGTACAAAGTAAGAAGCACCAAAATAAACATAAACCTACCCAAAAAAGAATACATTTATAAATTAAGCAAATATACTGAACATTAATCTTGGTCATATGGTAAATATCAAGTATTTGTTAAGCCACTATTTAAAGTAATATTGTATGACTAATTTAGAAAATTAAGTAAGGTAGAAGTATAATTTTACTGATAAATCCTTACTGTAACGTTTTTGGCTTTTAATTCTGAAAGAGAGTGAATTCTAAAGCTTATATTTGTAGAAATAGAAGGGAATGAGTGACCATACATACATAACTTTTAAACATTAGATTATTTATAGCACTCTTTAAAAATCCAACAAAATATATCACTACTACTACAGCTTTCAGTGTGGCTTTTGAATGGTTTTTGATGTTTCCTATGCTAAAAAATTATGATGCATTGAGATCAAGGATACGAATTTTTTCTGTTTTCACATTTGCTTAAAGAATGGAAGAACAGGGAAAATGAGAATTCACACCAAATGAGTTTTCTTTCACAAGGCTTTAAGAACTTTTGCAAGTAAACATGTATGTTTGAATGTAGCACTTTAAGTAAATTTGGAGTTTGAAATAAAATGTATTCTTTTGTGTTTGTGTTTAGTTTTCAGAGATCAAATTCTTTTTTTTCATAGTCACATGGAAGTTTACAAATTCTTAATTATGTTTTTCTTTCTGTTTATATAGTTCTTTATGAAAGCAACCCAACTTGAACAAATGAAGGAAGACTATTCATACATTATGGAAACAAAAGAAAGAACAAAAGAGCAGATAAATCAAGGAGAAGAGGTTTGTAAGCACTTAATGCAGTTATTTTTTGAAATCAAATTCTTATACCAAGTAAATGGTATTATAAAATTATACACCTATGTATCTATATATGTATACCTATATAAAAATAGTAACATTTTTGTGTGTTTTTTACCTTCGGGGTATTTATTAGCCTTGGCCTTTTTTGTTTTATAATAATGGGTATGTCCATGTCCTAATCATAGACTGGAGGACAGGGCAGTATCTAACCTACTTATCCCTTGCTCTATGACTAGTTGCTTCCATAATAACGTGTCACTAATTCCCACTGGGCAGTAGTTTAAAAACTATATTTCTTTTGATGGGAAAATAATCAGGAGCCTCAAGCTGCTGTTTAACATAATATGCATTTATAATTACAGATGACTCTTCATTACATGGGTTAAATGTTAGCATTCTTTAAGTGCCTTATATTTCAGCTGTTTATCCAGTACTTTAAGTCCCAGCAGTTTGTCTGTGATTCTGTATTTTGTTCTTTTGTCATTTAATCAGTCAGTGTTATGCAACCAATTGCTTTCAGCAACTTCATAGTATATTCTTTTGAGATAGAATTTTATTAATGATTGACCCAAGTTAAATTTATTAGATGTTACACTGACCTTTTTACTTCAAATTTTTGAGGAATACATATTTAAAATTAGGTTTATAGTTATATGGTTCACCAAGTGAAAACTGAAAATGTCAAGATGGATATATTTATTTTTATTCCTGCATTATTGCTTTGAACCTGAGGTATGTGATACTGTGTGCAAGGAGGTGCTATAAGCCATGGAATTGTGATAGCACATGTTCTTTGAATATCAGTGTTATTATTGGGGAAAGGAAATGTATATTCAGACAGATATGCATAGTATATATTAACATCTATTATTTTAAAAACAATAGATCAGGACTTTGAAGAAATTTGTTTGCTTTAAATAGCTTGATGTTTAAATGCCCACTTTCTTCATGGTATACTTTGGTCATCAGCAATTGAAAATAATTTGTTTATGAAGTTTAAGAAGTGTGTCCCTGTATCATGTAGCTGAGTTTCTTATGTATAATATGCACTTTGTAAGAAGTTTTTTTCTGATTAATTAAATGTACTAGATTCTCAAAATAAACCCTGGATTAGCCTTTAAGAAGTAGAATGTGACCTAATGCAACATTGTAAATCAACTATGCTTCAATAAAAATTTTTTTAAAAAAGCAATCAGGAAAGGATTCAGTGGGAGATAAAAATAAAAATAAGTCAGAGAAAAGAAATAGAACGTGAAGATTAGAAACTGGAAGTCATTCAGCCATCAAATACTGAGTTCCTACCGCACGCCTTCTAGCATTGTGCTTTGGCTGTGACCATATAAGGGTAAATACATAACAAGATTCTTGGGGTCATGTACCTTACTTTGCAGCAGAAAGCACGTGGTAAATGAGTATGGTGAGTGCTCCTAGAGGAGTTAAAGATTAGTTTTAATAGGTTACTAGCAACAGGGGGCAAGTCAGGGGCAGTGGGAGGGGTGTAGTTATTAAGTAAGTAATGCCTCAGGTAAGAAGTAAAGGGTGGATAATAACAGACAAATGATGGTGAGAGTGAGGAAGTGTGTTCCAAGAAATAAGCACAAGCATGGAGTCTTGGGCAAGTGTTTTTAAAAAGCTGAAGGAATTGTACATTGTCTAGAGTGAAGAACACAGGATGAGAGTTAAAAGGCTAGGTTCTGGAGGAGCTTTGAAACTTAAGGGCAGTACACCACATGAAAGTGGATGGCTTGATTGAATGTATGTTCTCAGTAGATCACTCTGCTACAGAAGAGAGTGAACTGCTCTAAGGAGAGAATATACATAGAGATCAATAAAGAAGGTATTATTGTCCAAACAGATGATGACAATAAGGTAAGTTAGAGTAGTGGCCATGATAATATGGAAAAGAGCTTTGAAATGGTTTGGGCCAGTGTTACATGGAGCATGGAGGGTAGTGGTGAAAAGAAAAGCCAGATTTGTGGGGCTAAAAACCAGGAAGAATGGAGAAGCTGGAGATAATTTTCATGAAACTTAGATGTAAAGGGGAAACCACTTTTAGGCAAAAAGGCCGTGCCTTGGGGTGGATATTTTTGGGTTTGTTTGTAAATGGAAAAGATAAGTAAAGATTTAAATGTGATCTTGGAAAGGAGTCAATGAAAAGGAATAAGTGGAAAAAAGACGATAAGATGGGATGAAGAATCAACTAATTTAGACCTCCTGAGAAGGCAGTTGAGGAAAACGATGGAAACAATGAGAGACTTTATTTTTTAGACTCCAAAATCACTGCAGATGGTGATTGCAGCCATGAAATTAAAAGATGCTTGCTCCTTGGAAGAAAAGCTATGACCAACCTAGACAGCATATTAAAGTGCAGAGACATTACTCTACCAACAAAGGTCCATCTAGTCAAAGCTATGGTTTTTCCAGTAGTCATGTATGGATGTGAAAGTTGGACTATAAAGAAAGCTGAGTGCTAAAGAATTGATGCTTTTGAACTGTGGTGTTGGAGAAGACTCTTGAGAGTCCCTTGGACTGCAAGGAGATCCAACCAGTCCATCCTAAAGAGATCAGTCCTGGGTATTCACTGGAAGGACTGATGCTGAAGCTGAAACTCCAATACTTTGGCCATCTGATGTGAAGAACTGACTCATTGTAAACGACCCTAATGCTGGGAAGGATTGAAGGCAGGAGGAGAAGGGGACGACAGAGGATGAGATGGTTGGATGGCATCACTGATGTGATGGACCTGAGTTTGAATAGGCTCCGGGAGTTGGTGATGGACAGGGAGGCCTGGCATGCTGCTGTCCATGGGGTCACAGAGTCGGACATGACTGAGTGACTGAACTAAACTGAGAAGGCAGAAGAGCGGGGGTGGGCAGGATTGAAATAAGAGGTGTGGGGACTGGTCTTAAGTATAATGAAGCTACCTCTTCCTTTTTAACTGTAGGAAAAGGCTGCTTTTCAGTTTATATATCAGGTTGTTGAAAGCTGTAAGAGCTAGCTTTCTACAGCTTCTGGATTCTTCGAAAATAAGCATCAGAGAGAAGGAGTGAGGGATTAGGGTGGTAGGTATATGAGGTTTGAGGAGAGTGCTAATGGATTGAAATAATCCTGAAGAAGGGGAAAGTGACTTGGATAGAGAAACACACTGAGATCCACAGCGAAGTCCCTATTTGAACACAGAAACTGAATGGAGAGGAGAGGCTCTCTAGTCAGGTGTGTAGCTTTAGTAGCTGTTCATATACCACTGTAGTTGGTTTTTGCTTGATAATTTTATTGATTATTAAGAGAAAACTTTGATGAGAAAAAAATATAACATTTGATTTTTAGAAATAAATTCCTTTTGACCTTTCCAGTATCATTGAAATGGATTTAGTGGTATACTTCGCCCAGTCTGTCTCTCAGATAGGGAATTGAGAGAAAATGAGAAAACTGGGTTTTTGTGTGGCCTTGAAACTTTTATTCCTTCATTCTTCCTAATTTGAAGACTAGCTATTTTTAGAGTGCAGAAATTAACAAAACTATTGCATGTAGTAAAAGTATACCAAAGAAACAAAAATATTTTTATTTCTGCTCTAATTAAAGAAGTAATTGCCTAGCAGATCTTTTTCAGTACTTGTTTAGGCAATGCTTTCAAAAGAAATATATTGGCAGAAAGTCCATCTTTTCAGTGATAGTAAGAAATACATTCTTTTTTTTTTCTTTTAAGCGACTTAGTGAACTAAAGCGCCAGTGTTTGGAGAAAGAAGAACGTTTTCAGAATATTGCTGGCTTAAGTACAATGAAGACCAACCTGGAATACCTGAAACATGAAATGGCTTGGGCAGTGGTAATTTCACCTAATTACTTATTCACACATATTTGTAATATACAGAATATACTTGGTTATAGTTGGTCTTATATGTGATTTGCTGTATAATTTCTTTTAAGGTCAATGAAATTGAAAAGCAATTGAATGCTATCAGAGATAACATCAAAATTGGAGAAGATCGTGCTGCTAGACTTGAGAGGAAAACAGAAGAACAGCAGGTGATTACACCTTTTTTATATAGAGTTAGAAGTTGGTTGAGTGGTAAATAACGGAGTGATTTTCTGTTGAGGGTCCACATGGACCTTTATACCATGAGCAGACTCACTTTTATATTTACCTTTCCATTCTCTCTCTCTTTTTATAAGTCATGTTTACACAATTCTGGAGTTATTATTTGTTTGTTTATTTATTTGTCTACATTGGGTCTTAATTGTTTCACCCAGGATTTTTGTTGCATCGTGTGGGACCTTTTCCATGCAGCACACGGACCTCTAGTTGTGGCACCCAGGCTCAGTAGTTGTGGTGCACAGGCTTAGCTGTTCATGACATGTGGGACCTTAGTTTCCTGACCAGGGATCAAACTTGTGTCCTATGAATTGCAAGGCGGATTCTTTCCCACTGGCCACCAAGGAAGTCCCTTTCCATTCTCTTCTAACAGCTTTACTGAGATATAGTTCATATACTGTACAGTCCACCCATTTAAAATTTACAGTTCAGTGGGTTTTTTTCTTTTTTTGTATGTTTGCAAGGTTTTATAGCCACCACTGTGGAATCCTCTGGTGTCTTGCCAGAGATATATCTAACCTTTCTTTATAGGAGCCCCCATGGACTCAGGGTGACTGACTTACATATTGCTATTTTGTTCCATTTAGCTTATGAGCTTCTGGCTGCCAGGCTTGGTTGTACTACAAGGTGTAATCTTTCCTGTCTACCCCTAAGATAAGCAGATAAGTGTTCTTCCTTTTAAGAGCTGTAGCATTAATCCGTGGAAGGTAATAGAGGAATGTGTAAAAGTAACAGAAATGGTGAAGGCAGTACATTTACTTAGTGATCTCTGGGCTGAATTTCTTATTCCCTCTTTAGTTGGTAAATGGAAATTCAAACCCATCCACCTCTCTCACTTTACTTTTTTTTCATTTCTGAGAGAATATTCTGAAATTTTCAGTGAATTTTTCCTAGCTTCATTTCATAGCTTGTCATTGGGAAAGACCTTATTGGTTTCCTCTTTAGATATTTTCCCAATCTAAAAGTGAAATCAATTTTAGTAATAAATGTTCAGTGTCTTTTCAAATGAAGAAAGGAGAATCTTGAGGCTGGGTGATACTTAGTTCTGAAGGTATTTGCTCTACTTGAGTATTTTAAGTATTATACTGTGTAATAAGTGGTAAATTTCAGGAGAGTATGGATTGTCTTAATTTATATTTATATTCTTCCCACCATGTCTTAACATAAAAACCTTTCATATAATATATACTTATCTATAGATTATAGCGTAACTATTGAAGAGAAACCTTCTGAAAAAATAGTATCTAAAGCAGACTTTAAATTTCTACTCACCTAATTTAAAACTAAAAGTAGATAAATTTTGTTTAGTTTGTGTAACACCTGAACCAACTTCAATCATTATTAAAAACGATTATAGTGTTGATGTCTTCATAATAAAAATATACTATCATTCTATATAATGTTTCCTAAATGTCTTATGTAGTGACAATCCCTAAACTATATCTCCTATTCAGACTTTTATCTTGAGCACTTGATTCAAATATCTGTCTTCCCATCTTTACCTGCATGTTCTAGACACTTCAAACTTAGCATGTTTAGTTAAATAGCTATGACAGATACTTTACAGCCCACAAAGCCTGAAGGGATGCACTTTCTGGCTCTTTCTAGAAAAAGTTTGCTACTCTCTGATCTGAAGCGTTTTGATTACTCTTTTAAGTTTCAGCTTAAATGCTGCTTTGAAAGCATTCCTGATTTTTTCTGACAGACCTGTGAATTCTTCTGTGTGCTTTCACTATTATAAATATACATACCCTACTTAAGCATTATTGCATCCAAACTGTATAATCCACTTGCATGGTTGTTTCTCTGCTAAATTATATCTGTCTCCCTTTACATTACTAAATGTGAATTTAAAATTAAAATATATTTTAGAATATTAGAGAAATGTGAATCAAAGCTAGAATGACATATCACCTCATGCTGGTCAGATTGACCATCATCAAAATATCTACAAATAAGTGGTGGAAGAAGGTGTGGAGAAAAGGGAACCCTCCTGTTAACACTGTTGACAGGAATATAGATTCTTTCAGACACTATGAAAGACAGTGAAGTTCCTTAAAAAACTAAAGATAGAGTTGCCATATGATCTAGGAATCCCACTCCTAGGCATATATCCAGAAAAGACAGATGCACCCCAGTGTTCATAGCACTATTTTTAATAGCCAAAATATGCAAGCAACCTAAGTGTTCACCAACAGGTGAATGGATAAAGAAGTGGTATGTATACACAGTGGAATATTACTCAGGCATAAAAAAGAATGAGATACTGCCATTTGCAGCAACATGGATGGACCTAGAGATTATCTACTGTAAGTGAACTAAGATAGACAAATGATATATGATATCACTTATATGTGGAATCTAAGAAAAAAAAAAGAAACAAATGAACTTATTTACAGAGCAGAAACACCTCATAGACATAGAAAACAAATATATGATTATCAGAGGAGCAAGGGAGGAGGAAGAGTAGATTGAGTATGAGATTAACATATGCATGCTATATAAAATAGATAAGCAAGAAGGACTTCCTATATAGCATGCCTGTGTGTGCTCACTCAGTTATGTCCAATGCAGGAATACTGGAGCATTTCTATTGCCGTTTCCTACTTCCGGGGATCTTCCCAACACAGGGATCAAACCTGTGTCTCTTATACCTCCTGCCTTGGCAGGAAGATACTTTATCGCTGGACCACCTGGGAAGTCCACTGTAAAGCATAAGGAACCTTTATTCAATGTGTTGTAATAACCTATAATGAAAAAAAAAACTTGAGAATGAATATGTATATGTATAATTGAATCACTTTACTGTATACCTAAAATGAATGCAATATTATAAATCAGCTGTACTTCAATAAAAATATATCTTTTCTAGCATTTTATATAGTTATGTTTATCTAATTACTGTCTCAAGTTTAGTTAAAGCAAAATTAAGTTTATTTGAAATGTGAACCATATATAATTATTTAATTTTTCTGTTTATTGAAGAAAAATAAAATATATTCCAATAATGTTAATTTTCTTAAAGGTCAGACTTAATGAAGCAGAAAAAAAATACAAAGACATTCAAGATAAACTAGAAAAGATTAGTCAAGAGACAAATGCACGAGCACCAGAATGTATGGCACTGAAAGCAGATCTTACTTCAAAGAAAAGGGCCTATAATGAAGCTGAGGTGAGAGAAAAACTTTCATTTCAGATATAAATACTGCTCCTCTGTCCATGGAATTCTCCAGGCAAGAATACTGGAGTGGGTAGCCATTCCCTTCTCCAGGGGATCTTCCCGACCCAGAGATTGAACTTGAATCTCGTGCATTCCAGGTGGACTCTTTACTGTCTGAGCCACCAGGGAAGCCCATTAAATACTTCATCATATCAAATATCAATAGTTTGTTTATTTTTAAAAGTAGAAGTTTTGTAGTTATGTTGATTTCGCGCTTTAAAAAATGTTACGATTTCATGTGGCCATATATGTACTTTGTCTGCATGTATTCAACCTTTGATTTGACCATTTGGCAAAAGTGGACTTGAATGGGGTATTTATCTTTTCATTTTACTGAAATGTGTCTGATTTTTTGTTAGGTTTTATATAGTCGTTCCCGAAAGGAGTATGAAGCATTAAAGAAAGATGATGAGCAGCTTTGCAAAAGAATTGAAGAACTGAAAAAAAGGTAAGATAGTTACTTTGTGATTTTCATTTTTACATCATTTAGTAATAAAGTAATCCAAGTGAAATAGAGTATTTGATTTTCTTTTTTTTTAAATGTTTTATTTCGTATTGGGGTATAATCAATTCAGGCTTCCCTGGTGGCTCAGACAGTAAAGAATCTGCCTGCAGTACAGGAGACCCGGGTTTGATTCCCCTGTTCAGGAAGATCCCCTGGAGAGGGGTTCGGCTACCTACTCCAGTATTCTTGCCTGGAGAACTCTGTAGACAGGGGAGCCTGGTGGGCTACAGTCCATGGGGTCACAAAGAGTTGGACACAACTGAGCAACTTAACATACACACACACACACATACACACATGGTGGATTAACAGTGCTGTGATATTTTCAGGTGAACAGTAAAGGGACTCAGCCATACATGTACATGTATGGCTTTCTCCCCTAAACTCCCTTCTCATCCAGGCTACCACATAACATTGAGCAGAGTTCCCATGTACTGTACAGTAGGTCCTTGTTGGTTATCCATTTTAAATATAACAATGTGTACATGTCCTTCCCAAACTCCCTGTTTATTCCCCCCAGCAACCTTAAGTTTTCTCTACTACTGCTGGAAGAATTTTATTACATTGCTTTATGTTTTTTAAAATGTTAGGTTTTTAGCTTAACATTTCCATTTTGGATTATTTACTCTTAGTGCTGATCAGTCTTTGGAACCTGAACGGTTGGAAAGGCAAAAAAAAATATCTTGGTTAAAAGAGAGAGTAAAGGCCTTACAAGATCAAGAAAGTTCAGTCAATCAAGAGATTGAACAATTTCAGCAAGCCATAGAAAAAGACAAAGAAGAACATAGCAGGATTAAGTAAGTATCCACATCCTTTTATTTTTTCAGTTATTTGAAAATCATGTAGTTTTCCTCTTTATGAAAATAAAATACTTGGTTTTTATTTTGTTCTTCCTCCTAGTAAAGTATCTTTCAAAATCACTTTCCTAATAAAACTTCTAAACTTGTAGAATTGGACAGTTTCTGGGTTTTCTTGTTTTTGTCACTGTTGAATTATTTTTATTTTCACATGAAGTTTTGAAGTCTTCTGACTGTTTTTTTCTGGTAACACAGTTGTTTTCAAATAGAGAGAATATGCCTTTAGTTCTTAGGGTAGCTGTGTCATTTATTGGTATGCAGGTTTTAGGGGAAAAGTCTGGATATTTCTGTATAACCTTTTCATGTACGTATTCTGTTTTTCCACTTGTATTTTTTAGGAGAGAAGAGTTAGATATAAAGACTACCCTGAACTTTAACCAGAAGCAACTGAAAGAATTGAAAGATAGTAAAACCAACCAACTCAAAAGATTTGGCCCTCACGTTCCAGCTCTTCTCGAAGCCATAGATGATGCTTACAAACGGGGGCACTTTACCTATAAACCTGTAGGCCCATTAGGTATTTGTCACCAGTTAGTCAGGATATCATAAAAATTTGACGTGTATTTTTATTTTCAGGAGGAAGTCTGTTGAATATAATTTTTTTTGAAATTCTGTCATCAAAGAACCCATGTAGTTATGTGTAGGCTTTGTACACATTCTAAGAAATAATGATAAAGTCACTTTAAGCTTTGTAACTTTCCTCTTATATCTTTAAAGTACGAAAGAATCAAAAGAGAACTTAGGAAAAGGAAAAGTAGCTATAGAGTTAAATAATCTGTGTCTGATTTTTTTCCTGAATGAGTAAATCAGTGAACTAATTTTAATTTGCATGTAATTGATTAGTAGGAAGTTTCTGTTTAGGTTGGATAACATTAGTTTTGAGTTCTCTTTCAAGTATAAATCTGGGGTTATTTAACTATCCTTATATGTACATGAGAAAAAAAATCAATTGAGGGACTTGCCTGTTGTTCCAGTGGTTAAGACTTTACCTTCCAGTGCAGGGCTGTGGGTTCAATCCCTGGGTGGGGAACTAAGATCACACATAAACCATGGCCCAAAAACCAAAACATAAAATAGAAGTAATGTAATAAACTCAATAAAGACATTAAAAATAGTCCACCTCAAAACAATCTTTATTAAAAAATGCATTGAGTTTTGAGGAGTTAGCTTTAATTCTGTAAAATTAGGTAAAAATGATGCTATAGATACATTTTTAGTACAGTATTATATACTGCATTAAGTATTGTAATGTCTCTTCATTTAAATGAAGAGTCTATAACCTTTTTGGCTTGATTTTCAAAGCCATTCAGAGGCTGATTTGGTATACACAAAGGAAGAACACTGTTGATTTACATTAGAACGAAGACAGCTTTTCATGAGATGTGGTGTTCTTTCCCCGGTGTATCCACTGGGATGAGGGTATTTCCCATTTGGTTAAAATAAGATCTGTAATATCATTTAAATTGCTTAGTATGAAAATATTTTAAAGTCATTTATGAACTATTATACAAAGATAATAGTTTTCCTGGTGGCTCAGTTGGTAGAGTCTGCCTGCAAAGTGGGAGACCCGGGTTCAATCCCTGGGTTGGGAAGATACCCTGGAGAAGAAAATGGCAACCCGCCTCAGTATTCTTACCTGGAGAATTTCATGGACAGAGAAGCCTGGCGGGCTACAGTCCATGGGATCACAGAGAGTCGGACATGACTGAGTGACTATCACTTCATACAAAGATAGTTACATTAATGTTTCAAGTATTTAACGGGCATTTTAATAGCTTTCTCTCATTTTTAGGAGCTTGCATTCATCTTCGGGACCCTGAGCTTGCTTTGGCTATTGAATCTTGCTTAAAAGGACTTCTGCAAGCCTATTGTTGCCATAACCATGCCGATGAAAGAGTGCTTCAGGCACTGATGAAAAAGTTTTATTCACCAGGGACCTCACGGCCACAGATAATAGTTTCTGAGTTTCGGAATGAGATGTATGATGTAAGACACAGGTAAGGCATCAGTAATTATTTAAAAACTGGTTTTGCTTAGTCATGTACAAACTCAAAAAGAATTAGAACATTTTTAATGTTAACCATGTCTACACTACTGATCTGTAAAAATTCCATCAGCCACATCTTTAATTTGAATCTAGGCAATGGACGTACATAGATTGATAAATGAGAGATACTCCCTGCCTTTGAGGTCCTTACACGAGGTCTGCTGTGGGAGACATACCAGGAAATAGACCTTGTATGGCTTAGAAATTGTACTGAAGAAGGAAACGGTGCATACCTGTCCACGTTAAAAGGGAGGGTGTACAGCAGAGCTGTGGCACTTATTGCTCACAGTTCAACTCGAGGTGGTTTACAGAGTCCGTAAAGAGCTGTGGTGGTTTTCTCTGATCTTTGTTTGATTGTTCTCTTTGACCCTAACAAACCTCAAGGGCACCATACCCAAACTGGCCTCTTTGTTAGCTGGTAGCTAGCTAACAGTTTACTCCTTAACACACACACACACACACACACATGTATATATGATACATATGTAAGGTGTGTCTTCTACATATATATATTCCTCTGTATATAGATTTTCCTATTACTAGATTACATTTAAAATTTTTTTTTCCTCTCCCACTCCGTTTCTTTATGAATCCAATTTTTGCTTCTTTCAATTAAGTCTTATATTTGGAGACATGAAAAATGCCCTTGTTTTTAAGCATTTTTTTCCATATTTAATTTGATTGTGGTATTTTTCTTTTTACTTGGCTTTAGAAATCATGTTTTATTAAGATTTCTTTTAAGCTTAATTAGGATCATCAAAGCATTTGTCCTGTGATTGCTCCTACCACTGAGGCTCGTCATGCTTGCCTGGAATTTGATGTGTGGTTTTTCCTTTGCCCCCGTCCTCTTTAGGCTTCTCCATTTTGTTGTTGCGTGATCCTTTCATACTTGTCCTTTCCTTGTCTCATGATTGACCAGTTATTGCTACTTTTAGTTCTCGTATGCTGATTTTACCACATGTCAGCAGGCAACTGATTGTGATATAAATTAAATATGAAGTACATCCCAGGGGCAGTAGAGCTAAAGGAAGAGGTGGTTGTGACTGAGAACTTTAGAGCTGGCAGGAGCAGGCCCATCCAGCAGTGGCACATGCCTACTTGAAAGTACTTGCTCCTCCCAGCATGGAACCTGTGCTCTCAGTGGACTGGCCAGAGTCTATGTTTTACTGCACTCCCCTTCCACATCCCCTCCCTCTTAGACTCCTGCTCCCAGCCCTCTCTCCCCTCCTTCCCTGCGTTGTTTCACTGACACTGACATTTCTACAGCACCCACCCCCTGTTCTATCCTTGAGCTCTGTCCTAAGTTTACTATCCTGTTTCTCTGCCTCATTTTACAGGAAAGACCCCTCAGAAGAGTTGTCTCTGTCACTTATTTCTGTCTTCCTCTTCTTTCTTGAACCTTACCAGTCAAGCTTGTCACATCCCAGAAAAGCTCTTGTCTAGGTACCAGCGAGCCTTGCTTGGCTTGGTTCTGGAGTCCTTCCTTCCTACTCACTGACTTGACCTGTGAGCAGTATTTGCCGAAGTGTGTTCTCATCCTCTTTAGGCCTCACTGCGACCTCTTGGGCTTACATGATCTGTCCTCTAGCCTTCTGTCCTGTCCTAGTGTCTAGACACACTTGCCACACTGCTTGCCCACCGCATACCAACCTCCTGGCTTCTCCAACAGCCATCTTCAGGGTCTTTGCAAATGCTGCTCCCTTGGCATGAAGTGCTCTTCTTCACAGTGCTAATGTGACTCCCATTCCCTTAGGTGTCTGCTCATTGTTATCCTAGTAAGGCTTTTCCTGACCTTTTCTGTGTGAAAAAGTACTTTTTCTTGCTTTTCTCTCTCCCTTCGATAGACTGTAAGCTTCATGGGGAGAAGGATATATTCTGTTTTGTTCCTATCTTCTCATTCTCTGATCAGCATTTGGCACATTGTAGGTGCTCAGAAAGTACATGGTGAATTAATGACTAAGTGGAAAACATATATATAAATACACACACACACACACA
The DNA here is from genome assembly GCA_007570785.1 of Antilocapra americana. Lineage (NCBI taxonomy): Eukaryota > Metazoa > Chordata > Mammalia > Artiodactyla > Antilocapridae > Antilocapra > Antilocapra americana. The sequence goes on from ML660778.1 coordinate 2,556,150, forward strand.
CAAAGATATTTTGTTTTGGAATTCTAGAACAAAGCATTATGAATGCCATTACCATTTCCCCATGTCTTTAATTAATTGACTTTTATGTCTGTGTGGTAGCAGTATAGGACTTAAGGAAATTGTAATAGTTAGTTACAGTGGACAATAGAATATAATGATTAAGAATCTGGGTTCTAGAGCTTAGCTGCCTGGTTTAAATCCTAGCCTGACCTCTAAGTTAGCTTTATAACATCAGGGAACTTGCTAAACTCTCTGAAGCTTCCTCACTTAAAAAACAAATAGAATAATATTACCTATCTCGTATAGTTGTTCTGAGAATTAAATAAGCCAGCATGATCAGTCGTCCTTTGGTATCCACAGGGTGTTGATTCCAGGGCCCTCTGTTGGTACCGGAATCTGCAGATACTCATGTCCCATAGTTGGCCCTCTGTAGCCAGAGTTCCTGACTCAGACACGCACGGATACTGCAGGACCTACTGTATTCATTGAAAAGAATCTCTGTATAAGTGGACACGCGCAATTCAAACCTGTGTTGTTCAAGGATCAGCTGTGCTTAGAACAGTGCCTAGTATAATATGAATGTTTGCTAATAAGATAAAATAAGCCTATTACAGATGTTTTCAAATGTCTTTCATGTCTGGTTATTATCCATCATCTCAACCTATTTAAAGTATATATCTAATATATATGATATTAAAGTTGGGTAAGTTAATCCTTACGTATTTTTATCTCCTAGAGCTGCATATCATCCAGAGTTCCCAACAGTTCTGACAGCGTTAGAAATAGATAATGCAGTTGTTGCAAATAGCCTGATTGACATGAGAAGCATAGAGACAGTGCTGCTAATCAAAGTAAGTCCGGATGCTTCCTGTGTTTTATATTATTTTTAAATTTCCTAAATTTAAATTGATTATATAAATTCTGCTTAAGTACTTTACCTGATATTTTATGAATTGTTTTTCTTAACAAAAACCTTTGAGCTCTGTAAAATAAATCAACATTTACTCTGTATCAGCATATGTATTTCTGTGTACTTATTAGATTATATCACCAGTATTGTGTTTCATCTTTTGGTATAAATTTGCTGAGAAGGGACAAGGAAATTCAAAACAAATTTGTAATTAATACAGTCTCTTTTTCTTCTTAATAGTATCTGAGAGGTAAGGATAGCAGTCATCCAAATGTGTACATGTATATTGCAAGTTCGTATTGTAATTTTCTGTGGGCTTGGCCCTCTCATATTTTAGACAAATACTTGAAAGAAAATAATGAAGTCCCCTTGTAAAGATCTGTTCCAGGAAAGATTGATTAGACCTCAATCAATCTTAAGCCTAATCACCTTACTTCCTCTAGGAAGTAAAATATTAAAGATTTCCAGGTTTTCCCGACATAATTTAGTGTACTAATCTTTTCTTGGAATGTGCTCTTCACTCATCTTTTCTAGGTTGTAAAAGACATTTAGAAAAAAGTAAGATTTCATTTTTCTATGAAAAATTAGGATTTCTAAGGTAAATATTTTTATGTGAAAAAGTACCTAAGGTTTTTTATTTTAATGGATAGCAGTATTAGAATTTAAAAATAAAATGTCAGTTTGTCTTAGAACTTTATTTCCCATGTTTTTAAGACTTAGTTTAATTCTTTGAATCTTGAAAGCTGTTTTTTAAATATTTATCTTCATGGAATTATTTCATTTGAATGTTTAAACAAAAATACTTGAATCTTAAACTATTGATAGGTAACATTTTGAAATTATGTACGATGGAAATACTTTGGCATATTTTAAAAATGTATTTTTCCCTCTGTTTTTTTAGAATAATTCTGTAGCTCGTGCAGTGATGCAATCCCAAAAGCCACCCAAGAATTGTAGAGAAGCCTTTACTGCTGATGGTGATCAAGTTTTTGCAGGGCGTTATTATTCATCTGAATATACAAGACCTAAGTTTCTAAGCAGAGATGTGGATTCTGAAATAAGGTTGATATGCAATGTAGCTTAATTGTATTATTCCCACCCTTTCTTTTTGATTTATTTATTTTTGGCTGTGCTGGGTGTTCTTTGCTACATATAGACTTTCTCTAGTTGCTGCAAGAGAGAGCTACTTTCTAGCTGAGGTGTGTGGGCTTCTCATTGCAGTGGCTTCTCTTGTTGCAGAGCATGGCTCTAGGGCGTTTGGGCTTCAGTAGTTGTGGTCCATGGGCTTAGTTGCTCCACAGCAGGTGGGATCTTCCCGGATCAGGGATCAAACCCTTGTCTCCTGCACTGGCAGGTGGACTCTACCACTGAGCCATCAGGGAAACCCCTGAACTTGTTTGTTTGTTTTTAAACTGTTTCTCACATTAATGAACTTTATTGATTGAAAATACAATGTTATTATGATACTTTGTGTCATCTGTTTTGACCTGAACAAGTATAGTAGTTGTCTGATATTTGGAAGTTAAAAAAAAATTCACTGGTGTTTTTTAAATACAGAAAAATATAAATTGGAAAACAAAAGTAACTCACAATCTGATTTCCTGACAGTCCCTATTGACATTTTAAAAATAATTAAAAGTAGTATATGCATATGGTGAGAAAATTCAAACAGTCCGTAAATGTATGCATTGAAAAGTGAAGCTCTTTGCCCCCATCTCTCTTTCAAAGGTAAGGTAATAGTTTTAACAGTTTCTTACATGTATTTCTGGAACTGTTTATATACTTGTACTTTCTTATATTTATTTCCAGAACAGTTTCAAATTGAGATATAATTCAAGTGTACAATTGAGAGATTTTTGTGCAGCCATAACTATTATCTCACTCCCAAGCATTTTTGTCACATGAGAAGGAAAACTGCCCATGAGCAGTTGTTCCCTCATTCTACCCGACCCTCAGCCTCTGGCAACCACTACTCTATTTTTGGATTTGTCTTTATGGATTAGTTTACTCTGGATACTTCATATAAGTGCAGTCATACAAAATGTATCCTTTTGTGTCCAGCTTCTTACACTTAGCATAATGTTTAAAAGTTCATCCCTTTGTGCTGTGCATAAGTATGCATATGGTTTCTATGTCTTGCTTTTTGTCTCTCAATATTATATCTTGAGCAGGGCTTCCCTGGTGGCTCAGTGGTAAAGAACCTGCCTGCAATGCAGGAGACACGGGTTCCATCCCTAGGTTAGGAAGATCTCCTGGAGGTGGAAATAGCAACCTGATCCAGTATTCTTTCCTGGGAAATCCCATTGACAGAGGAGCCTGGAGAGCTACAGTCTATGAGGTTGCAAAAGAGTCAAACGTGACTTAGCAACTAAACAGCAACAATTATATCTTGGAGATTGTTCCATATTAGCACATGCAGAGCTGCCCTGTAATACATGCTTGACCAGTTCCTGTTGATGGACAGAGACATTGTCTGCAGTTTTCTCTTCCTATAGCAGCACTGCAGTGAGAAATGCACATGTGTATCTTGGCATACTTTTGAAAGTATGTACATAGCTTAAATTCTAAATAGTGAAAATGCTGAGTCAAAGGATATGTGGATTTTAAAATAATTTAATTGTCATTGTTTTATTAACGTACAATTTATGGCCCAATTTAAAACATTTAATAACATTAAATAATTACTATTATTTTTAGTACTTAATAATGTTAAATGAGCCTTAATATTTGTTAAAAGAAATAATTTAATATTTAAAATTTCTTTGATTTACATAAATTGATCACTTAATAGCAGTTGCCAAATGACTAAAGAATGATTGATTTCCCTAATGCCCTCTCATACTATTAATATATGAAGAGTGCTTCTCTGTGCCCCCATCAACTCAGCACTGGAAGATTCTCGTTGATGAAAGATTGCCCTGAAAAAGATTTTGTGTCTGGCCCCATTTTTACCAGAAATATACAAGTACTCTCCTCTTTCTCTCATTTGCTCATTTATTTATCATTCGTTCAACATTTACTGATTGTTTTTTTTTTAATTTTGAAAGTTCCACCAGGTAGCATAGCTATAATAATAGTACATCAGATTTAAAATGCCCTTTTATTTTATGTACGAGTAAAAAAGAAATATTTCTAGTTGAACCATGGAATGGAAGATGATTTTAGAATTCAGAGATGTTAAACTGTGGGAAGATATGCTCTTAGTGAAATCTGACATACACTCTTTATCAGAGAAAAGCTCTTCTTAACTGCACAAATGGTTCTCTTCCACCAGGCGCAGGTTCTGGACAACAGGTACTTGGGTCAGTGAGGCAGGAAAAATCACTTCTGAAGGCAGGTGCCTCTGCTGATGTGGAGACCCTGCTGGCTTTGCTATCTACTAACCTTGTCTTCCTCCTGTTTTCGTTGTCCTCCTCTCTTCCCCTTTCTCTCCCCACACATTCATAGTGTTTATTCACCACCACAAATGTGGGAGCCTTTCTTACTTGATGTATTTCTTTCCATCTTCTTCAGTTGCTGCAGCTGGTGGAAATTCCAGAGAACACACATCAGTTGTCTCTTCTCCCAGACTTGCTCTTATGTTCCCATAGTGCTATGGACATGCAGTGCAGTGTCCCGTTCACATTTCAATGTTAGGGTTTATTTCCTGACATTTGGGCTTTTTGTTTAATTTCTTCATGCCTGAAATCTTTTTCTACCTCTGCTTATCACTGCTTTCACAGGTAGATCATAAGTACTTATTAATGAAATAAGTAAAATTTAATTCCAATTTAAAAGATGTTTTTTGAAAGCTTCATGTTTCCATGTTATGAATTACTTGTTAGGAATAGAGAACTGGTTTAACTGCATAAGGTTTGGCAAAACTCTGTTAGAGGTAAGGCTTTCTTTGTAAAGATCTAAATATTTGTAATACTCAGAAGTAGATTTAAAGTATTCTTTACCCTCTCTTTTCTGTTAAGTGACTTGGAGAATGAAGTTGAAAATAAGAAAGCCCAGATATCAAATCTTCAGCAACATCTGTCTACCCTTGAAAAGGATATTAAATGCAATGAAGAACTTCTCAGAAGGTACCAACTGCATTATAAAGAGTTAAAGGTAAGAAAACATTTTGTTTTCTCAACTTAATCATTTGCAAGTTATTTTTAAGATCTTACCATGCATTTAGTTAGATGAGTAGTTCTTAGATTTTTTTGGCCTCAAGTCCCTTTGCAGTCTCAAAAGAGCCGTTATCTGTGTGGGTTTTATCAGTACTCCTATTATTAAAAATTAAAGCAAAATTTAAGAATATTTATTAACTAATCTAAAAATAAGTGTATTATGTATTAACATAAATAATGTTTTTATGAAAAATGGCTAGTTTCCAAAGCCAGAAAGATTTAGTAAAAAGATTGACATTTTTGATATTTCTCTAAATCTCTGATATCTGGCATAATAAAATTCACCTAAACTGTCATATCAGCTTCTATTATCAGTCTTTTGCAGTATTGCAAATTATATAGTTATAAAGCTCTTATACACTTACAAGAAATCGATAGTAAAAGTGATCTAAAAAAAATAATGCCTTAGTGTTTTTATGAAAATTGTTTTTACCTAATGGACCCTCTGAATGAGTCTCTGAGATTCCCAGGAGATACTGGGATTGGACTTTAAGAACCATTGGGATAATCTTTCTAGCACTTTAGACTGGATGTTTCAAGAAAACACTTTCTCTGTGGACTCAACACTGTCATACTGTCTTCATTTTAAATGCTAAAGTGGAGTACTTCTATCTGCTTTGTATGAGTTAATTAGCAATAATGGTGATTGATACAGACTTTATATATAATTTTCTTTGGTTCTTTTAATACTGATGTGTCTTTAACTGTAGAATCCTTCTGTACTATAAACCAGAGTAGAATTTTGTTGATTAATACATCCTTTCCAGGGTTTTTGTTTCTATTTTTCATTTATTTTTATGTTACTAAAATCTAAATACCTTTTTTTCCAAAAGATGAAAATAAGGAAAAGTATTTCTGAAATTCGGGAACTTGAGAATATAGAAGAACACCAGTCTGTTGATATTGCAACCTTGGTAAGATTCTTTTCCTCAACTTAAATGTAATGTAAAAGACAAAACTATTACTTAGGTTAAGAGAATCTAGTCTCAGATTTTTAAAAGTAACCTTTTTGAGGCTACTTTTTATGATTGCTATCTCCATTTATGAATAAGTTAGAAACATCCTGGTGTATGGCCTTCAAGTTCCTTAATATTTTGTACATATAACTTCCATGTATTGTAATTGGTTTCGTCTTCTTCTACATGTAATAAAACTTTGTCAGACCTTAATTGTTTATCTAAACAGTAACTATTCAAACTACCTAGCATAGTATTTTTCATAATTAAGCAGTATCAGTATTAGTGATCTCATTTAGTCAGTTGCAGTTAGTTAGTCTCTTTGCACTGTTTTCTTTTTTCCAAGTTTAATGGTTTTTATTCACTACATATTTGTTCTCTTAGGCATCTTTTTATGACATTCAGCTTAACTCCCCAAGTTACGATAAGTAGTGAATTAAATAGATTGCAGAGCCTTGTTAAAATGAATCCGTATTTACCTGATTCATTCAGAGTAAATCAGTATTTACTCTGATTCAGACATTAATTTAATACTGAGGGACACAACAGTAAACAAAATGGATCAAGTCACTGCACTGATGGAGCTTTACTCCAGTAAGAATTTGTCTCCAATTTGTATTATTAATTTGGTTTTCCCCTTAGTGTTTTTCTGCTTTCATTCCTATTATTGATAGATTCAATTTCTTAAAGGTGTATGTCTTATTAATTTTTGTTCAGTCAGCATCTGATCCATTGTCTGGCATAAGGTATATATTTATATATACTATATTTTGAAAGAAAAAGTGAGTAATAGAATAAAAGTTATCCCCTTTGATTATGACCTCAAGCACAGTAAAATAGTTGGTCTTGTAAATGTAATCCTTTTCTATTTTTTAACCTATATTCTTCTACCTTCTAATTTACCAGTAAGAGTATGAAAATATTGTAATGTTCTTTGTATTTGTCTTCAATCTGATTTGCTTGTAGCCTATAGTTTCTCCTTTTCCAGAATTGTATTATTTTCCTGTTTTGAATTAATTCTATATGCTCTGTAAATGTTGCCAGGAAGATGAAGCTCAAGAAAATAAAATCAAGATGAAAATGGTTGAGAAAAATATGGAACAACAAAAAGAAAATATGGAATATCTTAAAAGCCTAAAAATAGAAGCAGAAAACAAGTATGATACAATTAAACAGAAAATTAATCAGCTCTCAGAGCTAGCAGATCCACTTAAGGTATATATTGTTTTTCTGATACATATATATATGTGTGTGTGTGTGTGTGTGTGTGTGTGTGTGTGTGTGTGTATGTATGTATGTATATATTTCTTTTTCAGTTTTATATCTTCAGTATACCTGCTAGAAGGGCTTTCCTGGTAACTCAGCTGGTAAAGAATCTGCCAGCAATGCAGGAAACCCCAGTTGATTCCTGGGTTGGGAAGATCTGCTGGAGAAGGGATAGGCTACCCACTCCAGTATTCTTGGGCTGCCCTGGTTGCTCAGCTGGTAAAGAATCCACTGGCAATGTGGGAGACCGGGGTTCGATCCCTGGATTGGGAAGATCCCCTGGAGAAGGGAAAGGCTACGCACTCCAGTATTCTGGCTTGGAGAATTCCATTGATTGTATAAGTCCATGGGGTTGCAAGGGGTGGCAAAGAGTTGGACACGACTGAGCGACTTTCACACCTGCTAGATAATATTCTAACAGGATTTATAACTAAATGTAAATAAAGCTGTCGAAAACTGGGATGTACAGCAACTTTTCATCATTAGATCAATCAGAATTAAACACTCTCCTCACACCTTTACAGAAAATATATTGCCAAATTATTCTCCCCCACAGAAGGTTACAGCTTTTGTTACATTTTTATTTTGTGGAATATTTTCTTCTTTTAGAATCAGAGACAGGGATATTTATCTGTCCATTCTGTCTCTGTTCTCTTGTCCTACCTTTCCTTAACAACTCTAGGGTTCAGTTCAGTTCAGTTCAGTCGCTCAGTGCGACCCCATGGACTGCCGCACGCCAGGCTTCCCTGTCCATCACCAACTCCCAGAGCTTACTCAGACTCATGTCTACTGAACTCAGTGATGCCATCCAACCATCTCATCCTCTGTCGTCCCCTTCTCCTGCCTTCAGTCTTTCCTAGAATCTGGGTCTTTTCCAATGAGTGAGTTCTTCACATCAGGTGGCCAAAGTATTGGAGTTTCAGCTTCAGCATGAGTCCTTCCAATGAATATTCAGGACTGATTTTTTTAGGATGGACTGATTGGATCTCCTTGCTGTCCAAGGGACTCTCAAGAGTCTTCTCCAACACCACAATTCAAAAGCATCAGTTCTTCTGTGCTCAGCTTTCTTTATAGTCCAACTCTCATATCCATACATGATTATTGGAAAAACCATAGCTTTGACTAGACTGACCTCTGTTGGTAAAGTAATGTCTCTGCTTTTTAATATGCTGGTTAGGTTGGTCGTAACTTTCCTTCCAAGGAGCAAGTGTCTTTTAATTTCATGGCTGCAGTCACCATCTGCAGTGATTTCGGAGCCCCTCAAAATAAAGTCTTGTCATTGTTTCCATTGTTTTCCCATCTATTTTCCACAAAGTAATGGGGCCAGATGCCGTGATCTTAGTTTTCTGAATGTTGAGTTTTAAGCCAACTTTTCACTCTCCTCTTTAACTTTCATCAAGAGGCTCTTTAGTTCTTTTTTTTTTTTTTTTTTTGCCATAAGAGTGGTATCATCTGCATATCTGAGGTTATTGATATTTCTCCCAGCAATCTTGATTCCACCTTGTGCTTCATCCAGCCCAGCGTTTCTCATGATGTACTCTTCATGTAAGTTAAATAAGCAGGGTGACAATATACAGCCTTGACCTACTCCTTTTCCTATTTGGAACCAGTCTGTTGTTCCATGTCCAGTTCTAACTGTTGCTTCTCGACCTGCATGCAGTTTTCTCAAGAGGCAGGTCAGGTGGTCTGGTATTCCCATTTCTTGAAGAATTTTCCACAGTTTATTGTGATCCACACAGTCAAAGGCTTTGGTGTAGTCAATAAAGCAGAAGTAGATGTTTTTCTGGAACTCTCTGGCTTTCTCAATGATCCAGCGGATGTTGGCAATTTGATCTCTGCTGAAGAGTTTAACCTCTGAACTCTAGGATTAGTTGATATAAAAGCCAGCTTGAAATAAAGTGCTATCTGCTTCCTAACGTATCTGCATTGTATTCCAGCCAGAATTCAGTTGGCTTTTTCTGTTTGAAGGCACATGCTTTTTGAAGCCAAATTAGGGGAATAAAGTTTATTATCAGCAGCTTATTATCATTCTCATTGAATAGCTTAATTATTCTCAAAACTTCAGATTTTATTTGTAAGACACAGAAGAATCAGTGGTATGTCTTAAGAGGGAAGAGGTATGTTGATGATATAACCCCTTATTTGCAGGAAAATTATCTTCAACTCAAAAGGTATTTAAATATTTTGAAAGTTTAAAAGAACTTGCATGCATATGTGCTTTACTATAATTGTCTCCACTGACAGTTTTACAAAGTTTAATTTATTAAGGAGAGGAGGAGCAGAATAGAAATAACTTTTCCCTGTTTGTGGTGACCTCTATATTGTTGTTTTCCATAGAGCTATGATTTCTGGCTGCCTTGGTAATAATGCATGGTCGTTTTGTTTTTTTCTATTTGAGATAAGAATTTTAAAAAGTTTCAATGTTGTGAGGAAGGAAAAAATGTTAAGGATACTATTGAAAAAGACAAATAGAAAGTAGTTACTATAGGAAATTAGAATTAAAAAGACAAAGAGTCCAAGATAAATAAAGAAGACAAAATTAACTTTTAAAAGAAAGTAGAATAAGAGGAAATAAAGTAGGTATGAAAATAGTCAAGAATGGGAGAGACTGAATTCAGAACTCAAGGATTAGAGTGAAGTTAAAACAAAGATGAGATGAAAGAAAAATTTAAATGGTAAAGGATTGAGCAGGGCAACTTAAAATCGAAATGATAATTTATTCTAAAATAATATAGAAAAAGAAATAATTAGCACCTGGATTATCCCATGGACTGTAGCCTGCCAGGCTCCTCTGTCCATAAAGTTTTCCAGGCAAGACTACTGAAGTGGGTTGCCATTTCCTCCTCCAGGGGATCACCCCTCCCCAGGGATCAAACCCACATCTCCTACACTGGCAGGCAGATTCTTTACCACTGTGCCACCTGGAAAGCCCTGAATTATCCCAGATAACTTAAGCTGTGTTCTGTTCTTTTAGGGACCTGTAGGCTAAAGCAACTCCTGGAATTGGAAGTCCATGGATAAGTTCAGTAGCAGAATATACATGCAGAAAGCAGTAAGAATTCTTGATCTTAGCTTTTTGCCTTGGTTGCCAATAAGTGAACCCTTCAGTAAACCTGCACACAGTCGTCAGTAGTCAAGAGGGTTTTTCTTTACAGTGTCACATCCCACTAGCCATCAATAACAGGACCAAGAAGAGTTGGCTAACAAAGGAATTTAATTCCTCAGAAGCTGTCATGATGTATTAGCAGCTTCTAGACATAATCTGTTTTCTGTTAGGACATTTGTTCATTTTGTAGCAAGAGGTGGAATATGCTATTCAAATATGTAGTCATTGAAATCTTGGCATAGGGAATATTTTTCTCACTTTGAACAGTTTACTTTGATTTATACTGCAAGCTTAATGCTTTAGTTACATATTAAATTTTTTGTACAGGGAGCATGATCTACATTAAGAATCATGGTCTGCATTATTAAAGTAGGAGGGCTTCTCAGTTTCTCATAGAGATAATGAGTGTTTATTTCTATTGAGACTGACTATGCTTTTGAAAATTCCAAAATTAATGATTTATAGCTTTCTAAAACCTCATAATTGATATAATCATAGGAAGCAAGTAGCTATAATACATACTAGAGTAATTTATCCAGTGTTTTCAGCTAACTAAAATTTGTTATTTAGGCATCAAACAAAATAAAATTTTTCAATGATTCTGTCCCTTATAGCATCTCAGCCTTTTTTTTTTTTTTAAAGGTTGAACTTTGTTAATGGTTAGAAGCTCTACAGACGTAGGACTACATCAGAATTTAATTCTAGACCTAACCCATCCTAGCCCTCACCCCAAAAGAGGGTGAGTGTCACTTAAGTGAATATCTTTAGGTCTCTGTTTCACCATCACCAAAATGAAATGAAAGGAAGTACTCTCTAGGTTCCTTTTTAAAAGTTTTAAATTTGTTTGTACCCAGGATATAATTTTATTAAATATTTGAGGACGAATCAAAAGCCACAATAAGAGAAAGAACCTTAAGTTGTTTTCATTCTGTTTTTATAAGTCAAGTTTTTCCCTTTCTAAAGTTGCTCAGAGAAAATTAACCAGCGTAGATCCATCTTGATATAACTGACCCCTTTGTCTCCATAAAGCTGATTTGATCCCCTAAAGCAAACATGGACATATTTTGAAAGTTTCCACAAAAAATGATTACAATATTTAGTATTGGAAATCATTCTGTTTTGTAAGCCATTCCAGTTTCCAACTGTAATATCTCCTATGAAGATTGTACCCATTTTCTTTCATTTTCTTCAAAGTAAAGGAGCAGCTTATCTCTATCCTCCATATAATAATGTTTTTATTTTTAATAGAACTGTGTTATAAAAACCATGTATTATTAAGTGTCTACGTTGGGTGATAGTTATTTTTAGCAGTGTGAATACCTTGCAGAAAACTGTATTCTTAGGTCAGGAAGTAGCCTATATCTGTTCTTTTATATGAGGTATAAATAACTTGGAATTTTTAGATACATCACATGTTCTTTTTCTTTTCGGGATATCTGTAAAGCTTCTGTCTTCCTTAATGCTGTTGTTTTGGTTTGTGTTTGTTTCTTTTTCTTTATAACTATGATTCCTGAAGGTAAACATCATCATCATAGTATGTGTGTCCAGTGTTGGTGGCTCAGTTGTGTCCGACTCTTTGTGACACCATGGAGTGTAGCCTACCAGGCTCCTCTGTCCATGGAATTCTCTAGGCAAGAATACTAGACTAGGCTCCAAAAATAGACAAACTAGGAAAAATTTAATGTGGTGGTTCTTAAATCAAGAGCCATTTTAAAAATTGAGATGTAGGGATTCTCGGCCTACTAAAATAAAATCTCCAGAGGTGGAGTTTGGAAATCTATGTTTCTGTGTCTTTAAAACATCCCAATTGATGATAAAGAAGGCAATCTATGTAACAGTATTTAAGAAAGCTGCATAATTTATGGCTTTGTACATATATCATCTCTAAATACCAATAAAATTTTTTTCATCAGTCTCTACCTCCTTTAAAGAAATTAGTATATTGTATATACTCTAATGATTTGGTTTAGGTCATATCTGAATGGTATAGTGGTTTTGACCACTTTCTTCATAAGTCTGAATTTGGCAGTAAGGAGTTCATGATCTGAGCCACAGTCAGCTCCCAGTCTTGTTTTTGCTGACTGTGTAGAGCTTCTCCATCTTTGGCTGCAAAGAATATAATCAATCTGATTTTAGTGTTGACCATCTGGTGACGTCCATGTGCAGAGTCTTCTCTTGTGTTGTTGGAAAAGGGTGTTTGCTATAACCAGTGTGTTCTCGGCAAAACTCTATTAGCCTTTGCCCTGCTTCATTCTGTACTCCAAGGCCAAATTTGCCGGTTACTCCAGGCATTTCTTGACTTCCTGTTTTTGCATTCCAGTCTCCTATAATGAAAAGGACATCTTTTTTGTGTGTTAGTTCTAGAAGGTCTTGTAGGTCTTCATAAAACTGTTCAACTTCAGCTTCTTCAGTGTTACTGGTCAGGGCATAGACTTGAATTACCATGATATTGAATGGTTTGCCTTGGAAACGAACAGAGATCATTTTGTTGTTTTTGAGACTGCATCTAAGTACTGCATTTTGGACTCTTTTGTTGACTATGATGGCTACTCCATTTCTTCTAAGGGATTCCTGCCTTCAGTAGTAGATGTAATGGTCATCTGAGTTAAATTCATCCATTCCAGTCCATCTTAGTTTACTGATTCCTAGAATGTCGATATTGACTCTTGCCATCTCCTGTTTGACCACTTCCAATTTGCCTTGATTCATCGACCTAACATTCCAGGTGCCTGTGCAGTATTGCTTTTTACAGCATCAGACCTTGCTTCTATCACCAGTCCCATCCACAACCAGGTGTTGTTTTTGCTTTAACTCCATCCCATCATTCTTTCTGGAGTTATTTCTCCACTGCTCTCCTGTAGCATGTTGGGTACCTACTGACCTGGGGAATTCATCTTTCATTGTTCTATCTTTTTGCCTTTTCATACTGTTCCTGGGGTTCTCAAGGCAAGAATACTGAAGTGGTTTGCCATTCCCTTCTCCAGTGGACCACATTTTGTCAGACCTCTCCACCATGACCTGTCCATCTTAGGTGGCCCCACATGGCGCGGCTTAGTTTCATTGACTTAGACAAGCTGTGATCCATGTGATCAGATTGGCTAGTTGTCTGTGATTATGGTTTCAGTCTGTCTGCCCTCTGATGCCCTCTCTCAGCGCCTACCGTCTTACTTGGGTTTCTCTTACCTTGAATGTGGGGCCTCTTCACGGCTGCTTCCAGCAAAGTGCAGCCACTCCTCCGTACCTTGGACCTGGGGTAGCTCCTCTCGGCTGCCGCCCCTCACCTGACTTTGGCCACCTGATGCGAAGAGATGACTCATTTGAAAAGACCCTGATGGTGGGAAAGATTGAGGGCAGGAGGAGAAGGGGACAACAGAGGATGAGATGGTTGGATGGCATCACTGACTCAATGGACATGGGTTTGGGTGGACTTTGGCTGTTGGTGATGGACAGGGAGGCCTGGCGTGCTGCCATTCATGGGGTCACAAAGAGTCGGACACGACTGAGTGATGGAACTGAACTGAACTGATATACTCTAATAGAAGACAGATTCCCATAACAAAGGAAAATTCCAATAACAGAAGAAAATGTGTTTGGGGCATCAGTCATGTATAAAATTATCAGGCAAAATAATCAAAATGTGTACTTGACATTCATTCTATTAATTTAATTATACATGAACACCACAGAATTACATATACGAAGTGATATGTTTAACATTTGCTTTGTTTTTAACATATGCTTTGTTTCCATTTACATTTCATGAATTAAATTTTTTAACCTTTCTCATGTGTCTTCAGCATTGGCATCTTTATTGTGGTTAGAGCTTTATTTTGAGTAATAAGAATAGTTGAGCAATGCATTTTTCCAAAGCTCAGAGAAGGATATAAACTCTTAACACTGGCCTCTTCAAGCAGCATAATCCTGTCCACTTTATTACTTATCAGTTTATACCTAAGCTGATAATTTTTTAAAGCAGTCTTTTCCTTATAGATTGTTTTGGTCTTATTTAAACAGGATGAATTAAACCTTGCTGATTCTGAAGTGGATAACCAAAAACGAGGGAAACGGCATTATGAAGACAAGCAGAAAGAACATTTGGATACTTTAAATAAAAAGAAACGAGAACTAGATGTGAAAGAAAAAGAGCTAGAGGTTATCCATGATTTTTTAAAACATTTTGTTTACAACCTTAGTCATGATTATTAAAGTGCATTTTCCTTAATGGTCATATTCCAAACATAGACAGGTTGTCTGATGGATATCTGTTTTCTTTGGAGTAACAGCTGTTTTGGTGAATCAACAGAGGGAAAGACTTAGGGACTTACAAAATGTGGGGACTTCATAGACCAACATAAAGAGTACTTTAGGCAAAACTGCCATAGCCCCATATCGTGCCTCTGAGTGATTTGGAAAATGGCCATCCCTGCTCTGAAATAGTTCATTAAATGCCCAACTTGGCAAGTGCATAGCAGCTTTATGTCAGAAAAAGACTCCCCTGCCTCTGAGTTAACTCAGGAGTGAGTTGGGCTACAGTCCAGCTCCTCCTTATAATAACCCTGGTTGACAGTGGAAAGCGGAAGCCCTGTTTTTAGAGGAAAGTAAGTTGAAGGCAACCCTGGTTTAACCTAAAAGAGATGGATTCCAGCTTTGTTTTTAAATGTCTTAGGAAAATGGTTTCAACTCCGAAACCCATTGCCTTACTTGTTTAAGACTTAATATACGAATGTCATGAAGTACTATGTGTGCAAGTGCTTTGAGTTTTACTATTTTACAAACACAAGGGTCTTTATGTTTTCAGTACCATTTGGTATTTAAAATCCATCACAGAAAGCTATGTCCGACCTCAGCACCTGGGGTGCCAAACCTTCATAAATTCTACTTGAAATTTGTTTTACCAGGAGGTTATGAAGCTCCTCTAAACTGTTAAAGTTGTGTACACTAATGCAGTTTTCTTTTGAAAATTTATGATGACTCTGAACTGTATTCTCAGTATAAAGCTTAGAAAAATAACATTGTTATTAAATATAATTAAAATACATTTTTTAAATGTAAGTTCAGAATTCTACTTTGCATATTTTGGTACAAATAGTACAGTGAATTGTTGTATGAAAGATGTTTTAAAGTTAAACATCTGTTATCTTAGGAGAAAATGTCACAAGCAAGACAAATCTGTCCAGAGCGGATAGAAGTAAAAAAATCTGCCTCAATTCTAGACAAAGAAATTAATAGATTAAGACAGAAGATACAGGCAGAACATGCTAGTTATGGAGATCGAGAGGAAATAATGAAGTAAGTGCTTGCTTTTCTACTTTATGACATTATCCATATATATTAGTAAGACAAATGATATTTATGTAAAATCTTAAGTTTGGGTAAAGTGTTTCTATGGCATATGGTTACAGCTTAACTAGCCTTTCATACATGTAATATTAATAATAAATAAGTTTTTTCTTTGGAATTATTATAGAACTTATTAAATATATTTGAGATTTTATGTTTCATTGAATGGCATTTATTTGCTCAGTTTTTTTTTTCATAAAATAGGCAGTATCAAGAGGCAAGAGAAAGCTATCTTGATCTGGATAACAAAGTAAAGACTTTAAAAAGGTTTATTAAATTACTGGAAGAAATAATGATCCATAGATATAAAACATATCAACAGTTTAGAAGGTAAGTGCATTAAAAAATATTACCACATATTATGCATTTTTATTTTTTCTTTGTTTTCAATTCTCCCCTATAAACAATAAAATTAAATTAGAAGAACTTGCATGATTCAGTTAGAAAAGATGTAGTAGTGCTTTGGACCCTATAATTTAATCAGAATTCTAGATTTGAAGGGACTTTTATAAATGAGCTTTTTTAGCTTAAACTCCATTAGATGTAGCTTACTGGATAACTCATAGATGGCTGTTCAATCTCTGCTTAAATGGGTCGTTTGGAAGCTTATTGGCTCTGAAACAGACTATTTCAGTATTAGATAGTGCATGTTCTGATGAGAAACAATTTTTATGGGCTTTTTATGGGCCCTGTTGAGGCAGGTTCTCAGTTGATTACCCTGATCTAGAACCATGTAGCTCCTGGGATACAGAATCTGTTTTGTTTATAGTTATATCCCCAGTGCCTACTGTAGTGCCTGAAATGCAGTAGAAACGTGATGTATATTGTTTGAATGAATGAGTACAGAATCAGCAACACTGGATCTCATTAGTATACTCAGAAATGTGCAGATTGTCAGGGATCAATTAACCCCAGCTAAAATCACAAGCAGCAGAAATAAACCAGAGGACAGTTGATAGGTAGGCTTGGCTCTTGATATACTTAAATCCTAGGCATCCCTAGTCTTTCCACCTAACCTGTTTGCCCCATGGCATCCCCACAGTAGCATGCTTTTTAATTCTTACTTATACCAAGATCTATTGGAGAAGGAAATAGCAACCCACTCTTGTATTCTTGCCTAGAAAATTCCATGGACTTGGCATATGGTGGGCTGCAGTCCACAAGGTTGTGAAGAGTTGGAGGCAACTGAGCATACATCCCCATACCAAGAACTATAATCTTAAGACTATAGAATTTTTTTATTTTTTTTAAATTTTAAGTTCCCCTAGTATCAGTTCAGTTCAGTCACTCAGTCGTGTTTGACTCTTTGCGACCCCATGAACCGGCACATCAGGCTTCCCTGTCCATCACCAACTCCCAGAGTTTATCCAAACTCATGTCCATTGAGTCGGTGATGCCATCCAACCATCTCATCCTCTGTCATCCCCTTCTCCTGCCCTCAATCTTTCCCAGCATCAGGGTCTTTTCAAATGAGTCATCTCTTCACATCAGGTGGCCGAGTATTGGAGTTTCAGATTCAACATCAGTCCCTCCAGTGAACCCCAGGACTAATCTCCTTTAGGATGGGCTGGTTGGATCCCCTTGAAGTCCAAGGGACTCTCAAGAGTCTTCTCCAATACCACAGTTCAAAAGCATCAGTTCTTCAGTGCTCAGCTTTCTTCACCATCCAACTCTCACATCCGTACATGACTACTGGAAAAACCATAGCCTTGACTATATGGACCTTTGTTGGCAAAGTAATGTCTCTGCTTTTTAATATGCTGCCTAGGTTGGTCATAACTTTCCTTCCAAGGAATAAGAGTCTTAATTTCATGGCTGCAGTCACCATCTGCAGTGAGGGGAAATTCAAATAAAGCCATAATGAGGAATAGGCTTTGCGTATTTGGCCATATTCCTTAACTAAACTATAGGTTAGTTTTTAAAATGTGTGTTTCAGTTTTATATGCATGTTATTAGGACTTGACTTAAAGAATTTCTTCTTTTATCCTTTTGAGGCAGCTTTTAAGTTTTGTTAGGTAGGACCAGAGCAGTCTTAGGTCAAGGACTAGTTATTTTTCCTACCTGTGAAGCTGTGCTCTTCTGAGTCCTCTGCTGATGCACTGTGAGTTTACTCCACTCCTGCCTGTGGGAATGTGAACTATTCCTGGCTCTGGGTGACTTCGGGGGTTGTTTCTGCTTCTTTTGGGTGTTTCTCTTGCCAGCCTCGGGCAGTATCCCCATGCTGCCACTGATAAGGGTGCTTAGCCTGGAAATCTCACAGCCCTCTGTGATCCTCTAGAGCTCTCTCAGTGCAACTCTCTCTTCCCCACACTCTGCTTGGTGCACCGGAGGGCCCAAGCCTCCCCAGACTCCTAAATGGGGCTTCTGGGTGCCGTCTGGGTTGTCACTGCCCTTTTACTCTTGTTGCTGTTGTTGTTCAGTCGCTATCATGCCCAACTCTTGCAACCCCATGGACTGCAGCACACCAGGCTTCACTTTCCATCACCATCTCCTGGAGCTTACTGAAACTCATGTCCATTGAGTTGGTGATGCCATCCAATCATCTCATCCTCTGTTGTCCCCTTCTCCTCCCACCTGCAATCATTCCCAGCATCAGGGTCAGTCTTTTCTAATGAATAAGCTCTTCGCATCAGGTGCCCAAAGTATTGGAGCTTCAACTTCAGCATCAGTGATTCCAGTGAATACTCAGGACTGATTTCCTTTAGGATTGATTGGTTTGATCTCCTTGCTGTCCATGGGACTCTCAAGTGTCTTCTCCAACATCACAGTTCAAAAACATTAATTCTTCAGCGCTCAGCCTTCGTAGTCCCACTCTCACATCCATCCATGACTGCTGGAAAATCATAGCTTTGACTATACGGACTTTTGTCAGCAAAGTAATGTCTCTGCTTTTTGATATGCTAAGTTTGTCATAGCCTTTTTTCCAAGCAGCAAATGTCTTTTAATTGCATGACCTTTTACTCTTAATGTGAAAGTAATTTGTGGCGTCCCTAAGGCTCAGTATGTTTGTTTGCCATCTTACAGAGATCGTTTTGACTGGAATTGCCTGCAGTGTCTGATGTCCAGAATCTGAAAACTCTTGTTTCATGTATTTTGTCCAGTTTTCTAGTTGTTTCATGCAGAAGAATATATCTAATGCCTATTACTACATCTTTTCCAGAAACAATATGATTTGTTTTCTTATTGTTGTCTAGAAAATTTGTATTTAAAGTATTTTCTATTAAAGTATTGGTCTTATAATTTATTATCTTGATATGTTTCTTCACCACTGACAAATTTTATATTGTTTACCTAATCTTGAGAGGAAAGTCAGTTCAGTTCAGTCCAGTCTCTCAGTCGTGTCCAACTCTTTGCAACCCCATGAACTGCAGCATGCCAGGCCTCCCTGTCCATCGCCAACTCCTGGAGTCCACCTAAACCCATGTCCATTGAGTCGGTGATGCCATCCAACCATCTCATCCTCTATTGTCCCCTTCTCCTCCTGCCCTCAATCTTCCCCAGCACCAGGATGGTTAAATTTTTTAAATTGTGTATCTCTTTACACTGGAGAACCTTATCACTTTATGAGGACAATCTTTTAGACATGTCATGAGTGGAGATGGTTGAAAAATACATATCAATATTTCAGAAGGAAAGTTAACAGAAAATTCTTTTTTTTTTTTAGAAAATTCTGAATATCAGCTAGCAATAGTTATTGTGGCAACAAAGGAAAAACTGAAGCTATCAGTATTTTCAAATGTGGAAATTTAATGCAGTTTAGGAAGAGAATTGGGTGGGAAAAGAATAAAATACAGTTATTCTAAGGAAAAGAGCCTTAAGTTCCTTAGGAACAAAGACTTTAGGAAAAATAGCCGGTTACCTATCACCCAGATTTTCTTTTCTAATTTCCACTCCCCACTAAAAGAAATCAAGGCTCCTTGGAGAAGTGGTTGATAATACGGGGCTGAGCAGGGAAAGTATAGATGCCAGAAACATAAGGTGGTGCTCCCCCAAAATGCAGAGTCATGGTGAAAGGACATAGGCATCTTGAAGGAGGCTCCCAGTGGCGAAATGTGGGACAATTTGCAGACCAAAATAGGTGAGAGTGGTAATAGGTGGTGGGCTTCCTCGGTCGCTCCATGGTAAAGAATCCCCCTGCCAGTGCAGGAGACTCAAATTTGATGCCTGGATTAGGAAAATATTGTTGCCGGGAATCCCATGGACAGAGGAGCCTGGCAGGCTACAGTCCACGTGGTCACAAAAAGTTGGACACAACTTAGCAACCACAAATGAATGGTAATCCAGTGAATAAAATAACAATATGACTGCATCCTTATAAATAGACTGTAAGTAAATAAACAATTGAGGAAGAAGGGAAAGGTCTCCCTGACAGCAGGATGCCATCTGATAAATAAGTGGAGTTTGTTGTGCAAGGCAGTGTGTAAGGTACTGCAGATACATGACTGAGAGATCACCCTCGCCATTTTTGCTACTATAAGTTAGGAGGAGAAAAGCTCATGAATAGGCCATTTACCACTGTCTTAACACTGCTAAATTTGAATCCTCTTAAGGGCATGATTTATGTCTTAGGGTGATATCTTGTATAAATCAGTTGATTGATACATTCATATGGGCTGGCTGTAATATCATGAATTTTATTCTATGTGGGACATTTTTATTCATCTTATAGATGTTTGTTTATTATAAAATGAAAAGAATTGATAAAAATGTGGAGACATAAATGAAATATAAAGACAAGGACAAAAATCGCCTAAACTTTTGCCTGTTTACATGAGCACCAGTGTTAACACCTGGCATATTTTCATCTGGTCTTACATGCTGGTTTAAAGCTCATGCTGAATCTACAGTTCTCTATCTTTGTAATCTTTTTAATGTGCCCAATGTCTTTTTTCAAGGTGTTTGACTTTACGATGTAAATTGTACTTTGACAACTTATTATCTCAGCGGGCCTATTGTGGAAAAATGAATTTCGATCACAAGAATGAAACTCTTACTATATCAGTGAGTATCTTAACTCTTTGCATATTAGTCATTAGGAGGATTACCTGCTTCATTTCTTTTTTTTGAGGGGGGTGCTTCATTTCTTTTGATGATATGTTGATCTGTTGTCATTGGAAACAAAAGAACTTATATTTAAGTTAAAGATAGTCTTTGCTAAAGTGTTGAAAATTATAATTTTACTGACTAAAGCTGCTGTTATAGCTCTTTCCCTTCCTCCCTGCCCTGCGGGCAACCAAATTATCTTATGGTAATAATTAGGAATTTTGTTTTCAGTGGTACATGTTTACCATCTCTTCCCACTCCACTGGCTCCTTTTTAAAATTCATACAGCATTTTAAATTTTGTGGGACATTATAGAAAGTCTGTAATTATTTGCAAAAGCAGTTTAACCACTAGATGTCACTAGAAATCAAGTAACAAAAGAGTATTTTGGCATTTAGAAATATTTGACAAAAAGAAACAAGACAATCTGGTTAACAGGTAGCATCAAAAACAGTAAAATACCTAGGATTAAATCAACCAAAGAAGTGAAAGATCTATACAGTGAGAAGTATAAGACACTGATGAAAGAAATTGAAACAGACACAAATAAATTGAAAGATAACCTTTATATGTGAATCAGAAGAGTTGATACTGTTAAAATGTCTATACCATCCAAAGCTGTCTATAGATTCAGTGCAATCCCTGTCTAGATTCCAGAGGCATTGTTCACAAAAAGAAAACACAGTCATAAAATTGGAATGGAACCAGATAAGATAGTAGCTAAAGCAATCTGGAGAAGAAAGAACAGTCTGAAAGCATCACATTTCCTGATTTCAGGCTGTGTTGCAAGTATATAGTAACCAAAACAGTAACCAAAAAAGACATAGAGACCAGTGGAACTGAATTGTATGTTCTTGAATTGTATATTCTTGGCTCCTTTATCAAATATTAGTTTTCTGTATTTGCATGGGTTTATTTCAGGGCCTTCAATTCTGTTCCATTGGTCTTTGTGTCTATTTTTATGCCAGTACATATACTGTATGTATATTTGAAAGTTGCTCTGACAGTTCAGTCGCTCAGTCGTGTCCGACTCTTTGCGATACCATGAAGTGCAGCACGCCAGGCCTCCCTGTCCATCACCAACTCCCGGAGTCTACCCAAACCTGTGTCTATTGAGTCAGTGATGCCATTCAGCCATCTCATCCTCTGTCATCCTCTTCTCCTCCTGCCCCCAATCCTTTCCAACATCAGGGTCTTTTCCAATGAGTCAACTCTTCACATGAGGTGGCCAAGTATTGGAGTTTCAGCTTCAACATCAGTCCTTCCAATGAACACCCAGGACTGATCTGCTTTAGGATGGACTGGTTGGATCTCCTTGCAGTCCAAGGGACTCTCAAGAGTCTTCTCCATCTAGTCAAGGCTATGGTTTTTCAGGTAGTCATGTGTGGATGTGAGAGTTGGACGGTGAAAAAGGCTGAGCGCCAAAGAATTGATGCTTTTGATGCTCTGACAGTAGATCTCAAAAATTCTCACTACTGAAAGGAAAAAAAAAAGGCAACTGTGTGAGTTGTTGGACATGTTCACCTTATGGTGGTGATAATCATTTTGCAATATATATGTTTGTGTCGTGTCCTATACCTCAAGGTTATACAATGTTAAATGTCAGTTTTATCTCGATGAAACTGGGTGGGGGCTATAACGGTTTCCATTTTTCTAATATTAGTACTCTTAAGCTTTTAGAATTTTGGTATGTTAGACCGCTGGTTAAGGGGAGAAAATGTTTTCAATTAGATTTCTCACAGTAAAATGGAAGCTGCCATTATACAGCTTATATTTTCACTTAAAATATTTTAAATGGAAAAGATGTCATTTCCAAGTCACTGATTGATTATGTTGTTCATCTTCCTTTTTACTATAAATTCATCCTTTTTAAAATGGTAGCCAATCACTTCTTAAAGAAGTTAATCTGACTTTTTTCTGCACTTTGTTTATTGTTACCTCCTTCAAGGTTCAGCCTGGAGAGGGAAACAAAGCTGCTTTCAATGACATGCGGGCCTTATCTGGCGGTGAACGTTCTTTTTCCACGGTTTGCTTCATTCTTTCTCTGTGGTCCATCGCTGAATCTCCTTTCAGATGCCTGGATGAGTTTGATGTCTACATGGTAGTGCTAACTCTTAAATTCTCTCATGTTTTGTTGTTTTTTTTTGGTGGTTTGAAATGTATATTTTGGAAGGAAGCTATTCATTTGTTAGTTCTCAACAGAAAAGATCCTGCTCTGACAGTTCAGTCTGTGATAAGTGGTAGGAAAGAGCTAAAGAATCCCAGTTCTTTCCCTCGCTAACACACCACACTGACAGGGCCCCCATCCTGGACTTGTGCTGTTTTCCCTCATTTATTATGATAAACAGTTCACCACCCTTGCTGTGACCTTCGCACCGCTGTTGTCTCCTTTTCTGCTCAGCCACACTTTTCAAAAGAACAGCCTCTGTAAGAAGTGAGGATCAAGAACATCGGACTTTGAAGTTAAAAAACTTAACATTGAGGCTTGCCTCTGTCACCAGGTACCCAGTGACAAATTCCTATCAAATCTCAGCATCTCGTCTGACATCTCTCTTGCCTCCTGTGAGACCTCATCTAGTGAACAACCTACATCCCAAACTCAGCATGTCTGAAACTGAATTAGTTTTCCACTCAAAGCTTTTCTTTTCTTAGTTCCTTTCCTTGATAATTCGCAGATTGCCATTACAACCCAACACCTGACTGCAACACCAGTGATATATCTGTGATTCTTCTTTCTTTCTTACACATTAAGTCTGATCTCTGTCTCCTTCTCTTTTATAATTTCTTCCTAGCCTCTGCTCCTTCTGTCACCTCTTCTGTCCTTGCCTCTTGCTCATTTTCTTCATTTCCTGTCCAGACTTCCAGACTTTAATCCTGTTCCTTCTCACTTTCTCCTCACCCATCTTGCCAGGTTTCTGTTTTAAAAATAAATCTTATTATGATCACTCACTTGTTTAAAAGTCTTTGGTTTACTTCTATAGGGTGACTTTGAGACCTTTTATGATACTGTATCCATCTACTTTTTCAGCTAGACTAAGCTGTTTGTGATTTTCCAAACACTGTGCCCTTCTTTTTTGTATGTCACACTCAGACTCATCTTTCAAGACTTAGTTTGGATGTCACCTTTATGTAGCCTCCATACCACCACCCTGTAGACAGGATTAGGGACTTCTCAGAGCTTCCTCAGCACCACCTTATATCAACTCATGCAATTGTATTATTTTTATATTTTATAGTATATAATGTTCACCCAGGTGGTGCTAGTGGTAAAGAATCTGCCTGCCAATGCAGGAGACGCTAGTGACAGGGGTTTATCCCTAGATTGGGAGGATCCCCTGGAGCAAGAAATGTCACTCCACTATAGCATTCTTGCCTGGAAAATTCCATGGGCAAAAGAGCCTGGTGGACTGTAGTCCATGGGGTCACCAAAAAAGAAGAGAGACAGAACTGAGCACTATTACTATATGATATTCAATATATTATACACATTTTATTATTATGTATTTGTTTAGCTTTCATTTTGTTGCATTCCCCTATTTTCATGTTTGAATCACTCACCAAATTGTTTTTTAAGTTATCAACTATGTCTTAATCATATTTCTATCTCTTAATGCCTAGTCCATAATTAGGATCTTAGAAAATGCTTATTTGCAAATCAGAATTCATATTTGCAGACCACTTCAGTGGGTTTTATTCCTATGCTGTCATTGCTGAAGATTAAGAAATTCCATTGAGATTTGGATTCAAGGCTGATTCACAAATCATAGATGATGATTGCTCTTGCCATACAATATTTTTGTCCAAAATGCCATTATGCAGTCTTATCACACATATTATTTTTCATATTTAATTCTGAATAATTTATTTCTCGTTCAGAAACTTAGAAGTTCTTAATCAGAATGACATTTTGTCTTGTTGAAATTATTCAGAAAAATGTACCCAAATTCAGAGAACCAGTCCAAAGGAAATGAATAAATATTTCTTGGTGCCCTGGCAGCTTTGTTATTAAATGATAGACTTCTCTCCAGGCATTGTTTTGA
Source organism: Antilocapra americana (assembly GCA_007570785.1). Classification (NCBI taxonomy): domain Eukaryota; kingdom Metazoa; phylum Chordata; class Mammalia; order Artiodactyla; family Antilocapridae; genus Antilocapra; species Antilocapra americana. Next base: position 2,580,968 of record ML660778.1, read on the forward strand.
AAGGACAGTATTCAGTTTGGCAAGCCCTGGTTTCTTTTGTACCTTAAGTTAGACTACAGATACGCCCAATGGAAGAATTTCTAGAATAAGAGTCACTGAGCAGTATAGCAGGATGCTGGGCCCCTGTCTGCCCCCTATAATCCGGGTTCTAAACCACCATACTCTATGGCCTCATGTGGTTTCATTTGCTTGTGTTTTCACATTTCCAGAGTTTTCATGGAAGGGGAGAGATCCTTTCATTTTTATCATTTTTATTATTTAACTCAGAAGATATAAATACAAAGTTTAAGTCATTTAGTTTCACAACCCATTATAAGCAGGCAGTTTTTTCTCTATACACTGATGCGCTATTTAACTTATTTTAAAGATTCAGTAGAGAAGTTAGTCTGTAAATTCGAACTGATTAATACTGTACAGATTGTAGACAGTGATGAGGACAGAGGTTTTAATCATTGAGAGAAAATTTAAGAGATTTAGTAAGTTTGAATCTGGTCACTTTTGATACCATTCTCCTAACTATTACTATAGAAATTAGATTCACTTTGCAACAGCTAATTTTGACTATTTTATGATTATTTTAATTGCTAACTATATTGGAGGCAAGGAGCTATACTTAAAAATACTTAGACTATAGATATTCCTGAAAGATATATACATTCAGTTATTTTCCTCTAATAATTTAGATACTGGATTTCACAGTATGTAAGAGTTGCTTGACATTGTAAATAAGATAATGGATGATCCTTGGATAAAAATCCAAGAGTGTGTAAAATCCAAGGCTGCTTCCCCAGGAACATAGTTGACAGGGCAGCAGCTCTAACTTCTGCCTCTGTTCTCCAGGATATGGTTAACCGGAGGATTGCGATGGACATGATACTCAAGATGGCGGATTCCCAGCGCTTCAGACAGTTTATCCTGCTTACCCCTCAAAGCATGAGGTAACTTAAAAATTTCTTCTGTGAATACGTATATGTATATATATGTCAAGTATATAAAAGGAAGTAAGACATCCTTTATATTCTTAATTTTTAAAATGCAAATGCATAAGTCACCCATAAAAAGGAAAACAAACCTCTAAACTCATTCCAGAGATTGAAGGTAGTTTTTCCTTATTAGATATTTAAACTACTGTTTGTGTTATCTTCCTTCCATAATAGAGGAGGTTTTATTTGAATGTGAGTATTTACTTTTTAGTATTTCTGTTTTGAATCTGCTCTTCTGTGGTTATCAGGAACCAACTAATATAAAGTAATTTTAGTAACTTATTTAGACGAAAGAAATAATTCATAGTCTCCCTAATCTTGAATCTTTTTCTGGTGTCTTGAAGTCTTTCTAAATCAAGAACGCTACTTTGCTCTCAGTCAGCATTTATTAGGTATCTGCATGGTGTCAGGCTCTGTGTCACTTAAAGTTGATATTCTTTCTCGAAAGTGGTCACGTGATCATTTGGGGATTTAAGTTTATGACAGGAAATATTCAGGTGACTCCTTCCTGGCTAGAAAAGAAGAGTAAGAGAGTTTTAGATGTTATATAAATCTCTTTCACTTTCTTTTTCGCTAAAGTGAAGACTCATGGCATTGAGCAGGAAGTTAATTTTTGAAAATGAAAATTTATTTCCTTCTTGTAAATTATGTTAAGAATTTCAGATATCAGACTTATATCCCCTCCCCCATTAGGAGCCATTTGACTTATATTTTCATGAGGTAGTAGTAGAATTTTTTTTAATGTGAAAAAGTTTTCTTGGAAATTGGAGTAATTAATTTTGCTTCTTTTAGTTCACTTCCATCAAGTAAACTGATTAGAATTCTTCGAATGTCTGATCCTGAAAGAGGACAAACTACATTGCCTTTCCGACCTGTATCTCAAGACGAAGAAGAAGACAGGAGTTGACTTGTGACTTAATATGCCAGGTCCTCCTGTTGAAAGACATGTAAAGGGAAAAAACATCCAGGACTATTTGAAATAAAAGGAAACAAGGTATTCTAAAATAAAAGAAACTCCTTCATCTGTCTGACTCCAACAAAACATGTAAAGAAGCCTAGAAGACCAGCCACAACCAGCGATTTAAAATTACAGTTATTTTACTTTGAGAAAACCCAATTTCATAGTACTGGTTTTAAATCTTTTTGTGTTTTATTTTAACCATCTACTTTTATAGATTCTTTTTCAGAAGTTTCTAATTTTGTACATATATACATGTACATATCTGTTAAGTTTGGGTTCATTTCTATAGTATTTTGTAAGAAATAAAATAAACATTTGAGCATCTGGCTATATTTAGTTTTGCTTCTCCAGGATATGACATTATTCTCATGGCAGGGGTCGGGGCAGTGCACAGGCGGGCTATGGACAGGGACCAGCTTCCAGTCGATTTATTATCTGTTTTGTGCTTATTAATGAGGAGAAGCCTACATGGGACCATAGAAACCTTGGTCACAGCCTCCTCATAGGTCATTGTTGATCCTGGAGCTACCACCACAGGTCTGGACTGTAGTTTAATTACCGTGTCTCATCACATTTAAGACGCTCTCTGTTAAGGCACTTTCTCAGAGCACTAAAGCACTGCCAACTCTGACACAGTGCCTTTCCCTCAGCCCTTGACCATCAGCCACTCAACTAGGTGTCTGACCTGTGTCGGAAGCGTGTCACGAACCACTTGTGCTCCCTGACCTGCAGTGTGTTTGCCTTCTTTAAAGCCCCTCGGTTTGCAGTCCAAAGCCTCTCGAGCTCTTGCTCAGCTGAGAGGACCCAGGTCAGAGGGCCTCTGCAGACCAGGCTGAGAAGGGCTAGGGAAACAACCGCCGGCAGCTCCCCCTGGAGCAGAGAAGCAGCTAAAAGTCAAAGGCCCGGCTGCTGGGCGCAGGGCGGGGTGGAGCAGATGTCAGTTGTGAGACACATCCTGATTTGGAGTTGTTAAGAAGTGTTCTGCTTAGAATGATAAAATAACAGCCTGTTGTTAGCAATGGTTTATGAATGCTTTTTTTTTTCCCAAGAAAACATGAGTAGAACTCCTGTTTGTATTCTCTTATGTTTGATACTAGGATTAGTGCTAACCATTTTAAAAAGACGTGTATATTCAACAAGAGTTCCCTCTATTGCTAGCAGTAAATATTTATGAAATTGAAAAAGAAGTATTTTAAGAACAAGGCAGTATTTTAAAAGCAGCGACACTTCTGTAGTTACTGAGAAAAACTGGATTTTGTTTTTGGTGAGGGGAGGGAGTCGAATTTAGTCCTAAGCAGAGATCAGTTGGTAAATGAGAAGTCTAAAACTGTGCTTTTGTAATCTAAGAATTTGCAGAAATGGGAAACATGCTGAGTGTTTTAAACATCCCCCACTACCAAGACAAAGTCTGATTTTTTTAAAGTTACATTTATAATTCATTTGTATCAAAACTATTTTAACATACATGTGCTTTTTCAAATAAAAAAAGTTGAATATACCAAATGCATAAACTTTTATCAACTACACAGCTTCATTGTCTGAATTTTTGTGGTCATTTTTTAATGTTGTGGTTCTTAATACAGAATGGGAAAACTCCTCAGGTATCCAGGCATCTCTTGTTGAGCTGAAGATTTTTCATTGCTTTGGCCTCAGAGAGTTTTGGTTTCAACTATCATAAGTGAAAATATTTTTCAATTACTATTCTAATTAATGATAATATTAATTAGAATAAAAAGAAATTGCTTTTTTAAAAAATATGTGTAACTTCTAAAAATAAAACTTTATATGTATTCAAAGTCATGTTTGTGTGAATTGGAGAGGATATTATAATTGACAGAATCAAGCCTCTTTGTGAATAGTGACTTGAATGCCTCATACAGATGACTCTTCCATCCCTGATTTATCATCAGGGCACCTATGATTTAACCGAGTCATTAAGTCTTGGGAAACAAGGAAGAAATGCTTCCTTGGAGTTTTAAATCCTACCTTCTCAGAATTTTGGGGTGAAAGTGAAAGTCACTCAGTGGTGTCCAACTCTGTGACCCCATGGAATTCTCCAAGCCAGAATACCACAGTGGGTAGCCTTTTCCTTCTCCAGGGGATCTTCCCAACCCAGGGATCAAACCCAGGTCACCCACATTGCAGTCGGATTCCTCACCAGCTGAGCCACAAGGGAAGCCCAAGAATACTGGAGTGGGTAACCTATCCTTTCTCCAGCAGATCATTCCAACCCAGAAATCGAACCAGGGTCTCCTGCATTGCAGGCGGATTCTTTACCAACAGCTATGTTTAAAATCATTCTCAAATAAACCAAGATGTAAATAATAGTGTTACTCATGCTGATGATCAATCCTACAGATTCAGGGATCACATTCATAAGTATTTTCCAGATTTTCCTTTCTCTCTTCTTCCCATCACCTGGTGTCTTTTTGCATGTCATCAAAATGTCTGGGCTGTTTTATGTGGAGATCTAAATTTTTATTTGGAGTTCTGCTTAAGAAACTATTGCCTGCAACTCAAAAACTGGATAAGAATTGTTGCTGACTGTGATGAACATAAAGTGATCCAGAGTGCCTGATTAGAAAATTTCCTGATTAGATGTGGTACAAAGTATGTCCTGAGTCAGTAGTTATCTGGTTAGATTTTTGACTTTATTCGTCTACAGAGAGGCCTGTACTTTGCACCACTCAGATTTTCAGAATAGGTTTGAAACTTGTAGCTCTAAAAGTTACTGATACTTCATGATTTTGAACTAAGTATCTGTGGGCTTGAAGGTATATCAAAATGTTTTTTGATATATCTTTAAGGAGTTTTGTTCTTTAAAGAGTGAATATAAATTAGTTGTTTCTTTGAGTTAGCAAATGAAATTTTCTTAATTTTGTATAATATCAATACCATGTGCTAGGGACTAATTTAAGCACTGATAATCCTACTGTAATACAAAATCTACTTTCATGGAGCTTAAAGTCTAGTTAGAGAAACAGTATGACATGTTATTTCAGGGTATGGTCATTGCTATGATTAATAATAGGGAAATTGAGATGGAGAGGAGAGGTGTTTTGAATGGAGTGTTAGGAAAAGACTTGGCAGAAGCTGATATTTGAGCAGAGGTCTGAAACCAGAGACGAGCCATGGAAAGATGGATGTAGGGTTGACTCTTTGAGGCAGAGATGAGTGCAAAGGCCTTAGTGTGAGAATGAACTTCACGTTTCGAAATCTCAAGGCCAGAACTTGGTGAGTGTAAGGAATGAAGTTCATAGGCAGACAAAGAAGTGACATGATTTGAGATCCTGGGCAGGTTTTCAGACCTAGTCTGGAGATCACTTTCAAAGAATCTCGTCGGCTATGAAAGGAGTTAGTTAGGAGGAGTTAGGAGTTTGGGCCAACATGGAAAGAGCAAGCAATTTGGAGGCTTCCGCCATGATCCAGGTGAGAGGTCACTGGGGTGACTTGGACCAGATAATGAGGATAGAAGCATTTGGATTTGAAGTTTAGAGGCAGTCAGACTTGCTGATGAGAATATTGTTGACCCTTGAACAACACCAGAGTTAGGGACAGTCAAAAATCTTGAGTTTATCATCAGCCCTCCACATATACATTTCTACCCCTGGCATCGTGGTTTGGAAAGCACTGTTTAGTCACTCAGTTGTGTACCACTGCATCATCATGGACTGTAGCCCACTAGGCTCCTCTGTCCATGGGTTTTCCCAGGCAAGAACACTGGAGTGGGCTGCCATTTCCTTTTAGTATTTACTATTGAAAAGATCCACCTATAAGTGGGCCCACACAATTCAAATCTGTACTGCTCAAGGGTCAGCTGTATTGTAGAGTTGTGAGAGGAACCTAGGATCATTGGCCGGGAGTCTGGGGTCTAAAAACCTGAATGGGTGATGGTGTCATTCATAGAGCTAGGGAAGATGTGGGGTGGAGGAGAGAAATGGACATCTGGCTGGGAGACATAAACTGGCTCTGATTTGAGCAGGCGGTGGCGTTTAAGACAACCACTTAGTTAACTGGGTATTTGATGGGTTACTTTACGTTGGGAAATGATTGCATAAGGTAAGAGTCTAGAGATCTATATTTTGCCTGCAAAATGCTGGGAAGAACCCAAATTGCATCCCAAGATATTTGGGAAACTGAACTGCTTACACAAAAGGCCCTACGGGAACTGTCATTTTATTTAGAAGCTCTAATTGACTATCATTTTCTCACTAAACCCCCTACACATCCGGTGAGGTAAGGCTCTCTGAAGACATCTGCTGAAGTGTGTGTTTTACTTCCTGACATGGTTTCCAATGGTGTGGAGGAAATAAGCATCTGGCTTTAAGAAACTGGTTCAGATTATTCACCTAACGACCATGATCCTGAAGGAAGGAACTACAGGGAAGAGGAAGCCTTAAAGCAGTATGAGTCCTTTTTAGAAATAGTTGTATAGCTGTTCAAGAGAAAAGAAATACAAGACTAAATATGGAAACTTAGTATTTCAAAATGCAGAAGGAGTTCAAGTTAGCATAAAAGTAAAACATTTGTAATCATTTTCCATTCAGGACAGCAGGAGTTAAAGAGCCAGTTGACGACGTAATAAAAGTAGCTGAGTGTAAGCTGAAACAGAACCAAGGCCACTGAATGATGAGAGGCTGCCCATAGGCTCTCCTTTCTCAAGGGACCACCGAGGCTGGGAGGGCCACAGGCTCCTGAATATCCTTGTCACTGAGTTAATTATGCGTGTGTGCTGGGAGGGACACAGGTTCCAGAGCACCCTTGTCACTGAGGTGTGTGTGCACACACTGGAAGGGACACAGGTTCCTGAGCGTCCTTGTCACTGAGGTGTGTGTGTGCACACACTGGAAGGAACACAGGTTCCTGAGCATCTTTGTCACTGAGGAGTGTGTGTGTGTGTCTGTGTGTGTGTGTGTGTGTTGGGAGGGACATAGGTTCCTGAGCATCCTTGTCATTGTGTGTGTGTGTGTGTGTGTGTGCTGGGAGGGACACAGGTTCCTGAGCATCCTTGTCACTGAAGGGGTGTGTGTGTGTGTGTGTGTGTGTGTGTGTGTGTGTGTGTGTGTGCACACATTGGAAAGAACACAGGTTCCTGAGCATCCTTGTCATTGAGGGATGTGTGTGTGTCTGTGTGTGTGTGTGTGTGTGTGTGTGCTGGGAGGGACAAAGGTTCCTGAGCATCCTTGTTATTGAGTGTGCGCGTGCACGTGCTTAAATGGAACTTGATTCCTGAAATTGTCACGGCTCACCTTCAACCCTGGTCCATGCAATACTTATTTCCTTCTACCTCTTTTTTTCATTCCCTGAGGTAGATTGTATTTTTTAAAGATGACCACGCAAGAGATCCCTTCTGTCTTCTTCCAAAACTTTGCTTTCTAGAGTCTAATTCCCTTTTTAAGCTAGACAAGATTTGTATGTCACTTATAACCACTAGAGTGACAGTAAAAATGTGTAAACTGCCATGGCTAAGTCAGAAAAGGCAATGAAAAGAAAGTCCCACCTTGGTCTCTAGAACATTCATGCTGGATCACTGTGCCTCCATGAAAGCAGTCTGACTTCCCTGAGGCTGCCACTCCATGAGGCAGCCTGAAAGAGACTAGCCTGGTAGGGAAACCACTTGGAGAAGCCGTGGGACTACACAAAGAAAGGTGCCCAGCCACCCTTAGCTGCTCCAGCCCCACCAAGGCCCCCATCTCTGTCCATCTGCATGAGATCTCCAAGCCAGAACTGCCTAACAGAGTCCTTCCTGACACCCTGGCCCAAACAACCATGGGAGATGACACAGTAGTTACTGTTTCAAGCCATCAAGTTTTGGGGTGATTTGTCACATAGTATTAGTAATAGATTTTGGCATCTGAGAAAAGGAATACCCAAATAAAAATGAATTTAAACCATATGGCACTGGTTGGAAGGACCTTGAAGTTTAGATTCACAAGCACATAAATTCAAAGGACTTTGAGGAAGAAGCTCGTGGAAGCTTGAAAGGGCCTGGGGGAGAGTGTTAGAAAATAAAGCATTTCAAGGATGCTCTTGGTGAGAGCTAAAAGAGGAAAATGCCATTGTAAGCAGGAGTAAAAAGGGGACCCTTTTTATGTAGTGATGGAAAGTTGGCATAGCTGATGCCATGGTACTAATAACATGGAAAGTAGGAAATGTACCTATCCGCTGGTGATCCAGCCGAAGAGATGTGTAGATAGAATGTGACAAGTTCCTTCTGGTTTCTTGCTGCCTATAACAAAAAATGAGAGAGGAGAGATGAACTAAAAAGTCAGCAGTTACATATAAGGAGCCAGGACTACTTTTTATTTCCACACTCTCCCAGATGACAATTAATTTTTACCTCTATGGAGAGGCTTCCGTGCAAAATCAAATCCAGGGTAGAACACTGTAAAACCCTTGCTTAGGACCACAGAAAGAGTTAAGGCAGAGCTTTTAGACCATTTCAGACAGATAAAAGACCTCTTTCTGAGGGTGTGACTTTTGGGTGCTCTTCATTAAACAATAGTCTAAGAATATCAGGGGTGTTGTTCCCAAGCAATCACACAATGACCCCCTTCTAATGGCATGGATTGTATAAGTTCAGTTCAGTCACTTAGTCATATCCAACTCTGCAACCCCATGGACTCCAGCATACCAGGTTTCCATGTCCATCACCACCTCCCGAAGCCTACTCAAATTCATTTCTATTGTGTCGGTGATGTCATCCTCTGTCATCCCCTTCTCCTCCCACCTTCAATCTTTCCCAGCATCAGGGTCTTTTCAAATGAGTCAGCTGTTTCCATCAGGTGGCCAAAGTATTGGAGTTTCAGCTTCAACATCAGTCCTTCCGATGAATACTCAACTGACTTCCTTTAGGATGGACTGGTTAGATCTCCTTGCAGTCCAAGGGACTCTCAAGAGTCTTCTCCAACACACAGTTCAAAAACATCAATTCTTTGGCACTAAGCTTTCTTTATAAACTCTTACATCCATACATGACTATTGGAAAAACCATAGCTTTAACTAGACAGACCTTTGTTGGTAAAGTAATGTCTCTGCTTTTTAATATACTGTCCAGGTTGGTCATAACTTTTCTTCCAAGAAGCAAGTGTTTTTTAATTTCATGGCTGCAGTCACCATATGCAGTGATTTTGGAGCCCCCCAAAATAAAGTCACTCACTGTTTCCATTGTTTCCCCATCTATTTACCATGAAGTGATGGGACCGGATGCCATGATCTTAGTTTTCCAAATGTTAAGTTTTAAGCCAACTTTTTACACTCTCCTCTTTCACTTTTATCAAGAGGCTCTTTAGTTCTTCTTCATTTCCTGCCATAAGGGTGGTGTCATCTGCATATCTGAGGTTATTGATATTTCTCCCAGCAATCTTGATTCCAGCTTGTGCTTCCTCCAGGCTGGCATATCACATGATGTACTCTGCATTTAAGTTAAATAAACAGAGTGACAGTATACAGCCTTGACATACTCTTTTCCTGATTGGAACCACTCTTTTGTTACATGTCCAGTTTGAACCGTTGCTTCTTGACCTGCATACAGATTTCTCAGGAGGCAGGTCGGTCTGGTATTCCCATCTCTTTAAGAATTTTCCACAGTTTATTGTGGTCCACACAGTCAAAGGCTTTGGAGTAGTCAATAAAGCAAAAGTAGATGTTTTTTTCTGGAACTCTCTTGCTTTTCCATGATCCAGCGGATGTTGGCAATTTGATCTCTGGTTCTTCTGTCTTTTCTAAATCCAGTTTGAACATCTGAAATTCATGGTTCATGTATTGTTGAAGCCTGGCTTGGAGAATTTTGAGCATTACTTTGCTAGCATGTGAGATGAGTGCAATTGTGCAGTAGTTTGAACATTCTTTGGCATTGCCTTTCTTTGGGATTGGAATGAAAGCTGACCTTTTCCGGTCCTGTGGCCACTGCTGAGTTTTCCAGATTTGCTGACATATTGAGTACAGCACTTTCACAGCATCATCTTTTAGGATTTGAAATAGCTCAACTGGAATTCTATCACCTTCACTAGCTTTGTTTGTAGTAATGCTTCCTAAGACCCATTAGACTTCCCATTCCAGGATATCTGGCTCTAGGTGAGTGATCACACCATCGTGGTTTTCTGGATCATGAAGATCTTTTTTGTACAGTACTTCTGTGTATTCTTGCTACCTCTTCTTAATATCTTCTGCTTCTGTTAGGTCCGTACCATTTCTGTCCTTTATTGAGCCCATCTTTGCATGAACATTCCCTTGGTGTCTCTAATTTTCTTGAAGAGATCTCTAGTCTTTCCCATTCTATTGTTTTCCTCTATTGCTTTGCGTTGATCACCAAGGAAGGCTTTATCTCTCCTTGCTATTCTTTGAAACTCTGCATTCAAATGGGTATATCTTTCCTTTTCTCCTTTTCCTTTAGCTTCTCTTCTTTTCACAGCTCTTTGTAAGGCCTCATCAAACAACCATTTTGCCTTTTTGCATTTCTCTTTCTTGGGAATGGTCTTGATCCCTGCCTCCTGTACAATGTCACAAACCTCCATCCATAGTTCTTCAAGCACTCTGTCTATCAGATCTAATCCCTTAAATCTATTTCTCACTTCCACTGTATAATCTTAAGGGATTTGATTTAGATCATACCTGAATGATCTAGTGCTTTTCCCTACTTTCTTCAATTTAAGTCTGAATTTGGCAATGAGGAGATCATGATCTGAGCTACAGTCAGCTCCCAGTCTTGTTTTTGCTGACTGTATAGAGTTTCTCCATCTTTGGCTGAAAAGAATATAATCAATCTGATTTTGGTATTAACCATCTGGTGATGTCCATGTGTAGAGTATTCTCTTGTGTTGTTGGACAAGGGTGTTTGCTATGACCAGTGTATTCTCTTGGCAAAACTGTTAACTTTTGATCTGCTTCGTTTTGTACTCCAAGGCCAAATTTGCCTGTTACTCCAGGTATCTCTTGACTTCTACTTTTGCATTCCAGTCTCCTCTCATAGTACTTTATAAACTGATCCATAAAAAAACCATAAGATTTTTCTTTAAAGAATTGTATCAGCTTAGACTGAAAGAGACAGTAGAAAAATAAAAACAAGTTTTTGTACTCCTGAAACGTTATGGGCAGGCAGTAGGCAGAGAAACAACTCAGCTCTAAACAGGCTATGTTTTGTTTTTTTTTTTAATGAAAACAGAAGGCTAACGCAGAAGGTAGAAACAAGAACACAAAAGGCATGGGGAACAACCCACAGAAAGTAGGACTGAGCCTTAATCAAGGAAATTATAAGATGTAATTATATAGATGATATCTAGCTGGATATCAGAATTGCTATGGACCAGAGACTGCCTTAAGCTTTCCAGTTTCCCCTTTTGTGAAAGTGTGTCTCTACTATAGTTATGCTTCAGTTCAGTTGCTCAGTCGTGTCTGACTCTTTGTGACCCCATGGACTGCAGCATGCAAGGCTTCCCTGTCCATCACCAACTCCCAGAGCTTACTCAAACTCATGTCCATTGAGTTGGTGAAGCCATCCAACCATCTCATCCTCTGTCGTCCCCTTCTCCTGCCTTCAATCTTTCCCAGCATCAGAGTCTTTTCAAATAAGTCAGTTATTCCCATCAGGTGGACAAAGGACTGGAGTTTCAGCTTCAGCATCAGTCCTGCCAATGAGTATTCAGGAGTGGTTTCCTTTAGGATGGACCTCCTTGCAGTCCACAGGACTCTCAAGAGTCTTCTCCAACACCACTGTTCAAAAGCATCAATTCTTCTGTGCTCAGCTTTCTTTACAGTCCAACTCTCACATGTATACATGACTACTGGAAAAACCATAGCTTTGACTATGCCTCCCCATCCCAAACATTCGATGTCGTGTAAGGCAGGTAGGAAAGGGGGCATTAATCACCTATTGTTTATCCACAGGCCTTTTGATCAAAAAGAATGGTCTTAATGTGCGATATCTGATGAACCAACTCTGAAGAGTCTTTAGATGGTGAGATCTGGGGCTTCAAGCCCGACCCTGAAGTCATAATGGGATGAGAATTTTCTCATTACTTGGAAGCAGGTGAATGCATTTTGAGTGTGGAAGAGAAGGATTGTGGCTACAGGGCAGACTGTGGCTGATGGTTTTCCATAAAAGGGTGGCAACAACATTGCTCCTGTTCTAGAAATTTTAAAAACCCATCAAGAAAGACATGGAGCCTACATTCCTTCTCGACTATGGGCTAGGTTTGTGACTCTCCTATAATCAGTGGAATGCTGTGGAGGTGCTACTTCATGACAATTGAGGCTAGGTCAGAAAAGACTACGAAGCTTCCAGTTTCTTTGCAGGAATGCCTGTGCTGGGAGCTGAACCATCAGGTAAGTACTGTGGTTGCTCTGAGGTCACTGTGCTGTGAGGAAGCACACACTCCCTGGTGTGGAGACTCTCTGAGGCTGGAAGGGGAGAGCTGCCCTCCCCACTCCAGGCTGCTCCAGGGACCTGTTTCAGCTCAAACTATCATGTGACTGCAACTGCACGAGAGACTCCCAACCAGAATCATTCAGGTAAACCTTCTGTAATTCCCAACCCACCGTAGCTGTGAGGAATATTAAGATGACACTTTCTATTTTAAGACATCACAATTTGGAGAGCAAACTCTAATGTGATATTTCCTCTTATTTTACGTGCCTTTGGTGTTCTTTTGTGAGAAGGTATGCTTCATTTATATGTATTATACTGTGCAACAGAGTTCACTGTTGCTTTTTCTCCCTTTCAGCATTGTAAAAACCCGTGTGTGGACACTGGCTCCCAGCTGAAGGTGAATATGCCATAGGGTGAATGTACCACGTCTTACTCACTTAGTCTTCTAGTCACAAACCACTAGCCGCCTCCAGTCCTCACAGCAGAAACAGAGTTGTTAGTGACATGCTGGGATAAGTCCCCATATAGCCAGCCCCCTGTGAGAGCATCTTGGGCAACATGCCCAGGAGTGGGGATGTTGGGTTAGAGGGCATTCTAACCAATACTGCCAGACTGCTCTCAGCCCCCTGCACCAGTCTACACTAGTAGAGCAGTGAGGACTAAAACAAATAACAAGATGTTCACTTGCTGGACCAATTTCTACAGTTTATTTATTTCCCAGGGAGTCTGCTGGGAAACTAAGATCATGGCATCCGGTCCCATCACTTCATGGCAAATAGATGAGGAAACAGTGGAAACAGTGGCAGACTTTATCCTTTTGGGCTCCAAAATCATTGCAGATGGTGACTGCAGCCATGAAATTACAAGATGCTTACTCCTTGGAAGAAAGGTTATGACCATCCTAGACAGCATATTAAAAAGCAGAGACATTACTTTGCCAACAAAGGTCCATCTAGTCAAAGCTATGGTTTTTCCAGTGGTCACATATAGATGTGAGAGTTGGACTATAAACAAAGCTGATCACTGAAGAATTGATGTTTTTGAACTGTGGTGTTGGAGAAGACTCTTGAGAGTCCCTTAGACTGCAAGGAGATCCAACCAGTCAATCCGTAAGGAAATCAGTCCTGAATATTCATTGGAAGGACTGATGCTGAAGCTGAAACTCCAATACTTTGGCCACCTGATGTGAAGAATCGACTCACTTGAAAAGACCCTGATGCTGGGCAAGATTGAGGGCAGGAGGAGAAGGGGACAACAGAGGATGAGATGGTTGGATGGCATCACTGGCTCAATGGACGAGTTTGAGTAAACTCCAGGAGTTGGTGATGGACAGATAGGCCTGGTGTGCTGCAGTCCATGGGGTCTCACGACTGAGTGACTGAACTGAACTGAACTGAGTCTGCTGGAGGGTGTGTGTTTTGTTTTTGTTCTCATTTGTTTGGCTGCACCAAGGGGCATGGGGGATCTTAGTTCCATGAAGCACCTTAGTTCCCTGTGCAGGGATCAAACCCATACCCCTTGTAGTGGAAATGTGGAGTCTTAACTGCTACACCACCGGGGAAGACCCTGGAGAGTTAGTTTTTCCTAAGGGCCCCAAATACCCACGTAGCTCACTTCCTTCGCTTGGGTCTTACATCGGTGTCACCTAACCAGCTTAGAGCAAACGGCACTGCTGCGTCCCATCGTTTTCCGTCTGTCTTCACCTGTTGTGCTTTTCTTCAGAATTCTTACAACTAGACGTTTGTATGAGTGTGGTTACTCTCTGTCTCTCCCCAGAATCAGTCAATATATGCCAAGATTTCATTGACTCGAGCTTGATTTCACCAAGTGCCTTTCTAAGGTGTCTTCCCAGTTCCTCGACCCACCACCTCCATCCCACCCTCAGTCAGAAGAGAGAGTACTAGGGGCTCTGAATATCCCCGTCTCCCCCGCCTCCACTCTGGACTCACCAAGCACAGGGTTAAGGGCCTTGGGAAGTCCTATGAGCCCAGGGACTGTTCTCTCTGGGGGTGGAAGTGTGATCTGGCAGGGTTTCAGGTACCTCTTGAGAGTTTGTGGGGAGATTTGCTCACTCCCAGTTTCTTGTTGAATAGTTGAATGGAATCGTCAGGCCCTGGTCTCTGGTCTCACTTAAGGATCCCAAGACAGACAAGGGACGAATATTTAGGAAAAAAGGTAGCCCATCAAAAGTGAACAGTTTAGCACTGTACTGTCTGATATGATGACAACTCACTACATGGGGCAAATTAAATATAAATTAATTAAAATAAAATGAAAAATGCAGTTTGCCAGTCATATCAGCTGAACTTGAAGTGCTCCAAAGTCACACGCAGCCAGTGCAGAAGTTTCCACCATCCCAGGAAGTTCTACTGGATGGTCCTGGAGAAAGAAATCAGTCTCATTCACGCTTGCTCTGAAAACGCAAACCCGCCTCTAGGGCTCTTCATGGAATCTCTCTGCCATTCTTCCTCAAGCTCAAAAGGGTCAGGATTTTGTTCCATCTTTAAAACCATGAGTACATTTATGATTTGGCAAGAGAGAGGGCCTCTCTTCTGCTGGCATCTTTCAGAGGACGCTTCTCACTCAGTGTGTTGAGTAGAACATAACACATGGTTGTGTAAAACAGAACACACAGTCACACTGAGATGGCATGTGTTGTCATATAGTGAGCATTTTTTGAGAATGAGCAAGTTTTATGTTTTATTTAAACTTGCCATATTAATTTTCCCTCTTCTGAGGGCCAGGATGAAGTATCAAGAAGTTGTTTTTTTCCCCGTTGGTTGTCACTATGTCTTTGAATTCCCAAGTTGTGTGTTCAAAGGGAAATTTAGTAAGTTTGTTGCTACTGACCCTGGATGATTATGAAACATCTGTTTCCAATTTAAAATTATGAAATAAGAACTGAGGGAAAAAGTCAAATATTATAAATTTATTTGGGACATCTATTGCCACCTCTTTGGAAGCCTTTGAAAATTCAAGCAGAAATCAATTCACATCCATCTTTTTTTTAACTTTCAATAAATAATATCTTTGAGTATATGTATATTATAGATAGACATACTTATGAGTCATTTAGCAGAGTTTGTAAGGTTTATACTGCATTAATTCCAACACAGCTCTTTCCAGGTTGATAGGGGGCAAATGAGGTAAGAATTAAGGCAAACCTAAAAGGCATGCAAATGTTGTACATTTATATTCACTGATAATACAAGCTCTTGTGTGTGAACCACACAGAGGAGTCAAGATCTCCTCCGTGTGTCTGTCTAGTACTATTTTACAGGAGAATGGTGACACAGCTTAAAATTCAGTTACATTACCGTGGGGGTCTCAGTGCTACTAACATTATGTAATCAAGAAGACACAAGCATTAGCAAAACATGAACAAGAAATCATAGAACTCTTTGCAGCACGTTTCTGCCCAGGCTTTGGAGGAGGAAGTTTTCTTTTTATGAAATGATATTACACATATCACATTGTGGCAGGTTGTCTGTTTTATAATATATGCTTTTAAAATTCATTAGCAAATGACATTCTCATGCACACAGGTGTTTCAAACACAAGAAGCAAGTCCATTTATAGGTAGTCCAAGCAATATTTGTGTGTGTGTGTGTGTGTGTGTGTGTGTGTGTGTGTGTGTGTGTGT